>VWZN01005583.1:34526-56519 GCA_013396955.1 Regulus satrapa | reverse complement strand
AAAAAAAAAAAAAGTCTTCAATAAACACTTTTGCCAGCAGATATTTAACAACTCAAAATAATTAATCATGCTCCTTTTTTTTCTTCATGTTTACTTTATTTATTATTTTTTATTTTTTTTTACAAAATGTGCACATTTAGTTTACACAAAGAAGCTACAGCAGATTTCAGGTGTACATGTATTGTACTACTCTTATCCTACACTGGTGATAGCAGAGCAGCCTTCAACATGCCTCTAACATCCCATCTCTACACCAGAATAGATACCTGATTTATTTTTACAAAAGAGTATTTGTAACCTTCTTTCTACTTCATTAATCCCCTTTCACACTTTCTGCAGCAATGNCCTTAATTTTAAGCAAAGAACTTTGCAGACACATCGAAGAAGAATTAAAAACAGTATGTAGGACTCTTGATAATTATGTCATTATAAAATAAGTTCAGATTTATTAGGTGTGACTGAGAGAAGCTTACTCATAATTTTTAGGGAATAAGAATACCCATAAGCTTTTTTTTCCTTTATTTTTTTTTCTTTTATAACAATTCTTGCTCTCAAATTATCTGTTTAGTTATATTTGGAGTTTTGGGGTTTTTTTCTGAAGAGAAAAACAAGTCAAAGTTGGAAGGCAATTGTAGCAAGGTGTGCATCACACATTGATTATAGCATTTTAACTCAAAATATTATTCAAAAAGGTGTACTAGACCATAGAAATATGAGAAGAAAATAAATTACAATGCTTCTGTATAAATTAGAAGCTAGAGATTTAAGAAATATGCTTCAACACCTGGATTGTAGTCCAGTACAAATGAGTAGCAAAACTAAGAATATTTATTTAATTTCCTTGTGATTGTATCTCTTTTAACTAGGGGTTGGAATGATAATAAAGGTGTATGATGTGAGTTCTATTTTTTTAAGTTTGTAGTAAGAACCTTATTTTTCAGTACAGTCCTATTAACTAAGTAACCACTGGAAGTGCTAGATTGTATAATTTAGAAAGGATTTTTTGTTGGGAAGAGTTTATAATAAAAAATTTACTTGCATAATACATGTCTCAGTGTAAAGCTGAGTAACTTTATTTATGATAAAGTGGGAAATCCATTTTTTAGATAATGTTGCAGAATAGCTCATGTTTGTCCATTAGTTGGAGACCTAATGTCTTCATTAAATCACATTTTCAAAGAGCTGCATGGATCGCATTATATTCTCATCCTGTAAAAAAAAAGACAACACAAAACCAAAATTCACACACCATTACAAATGTAGTTGGTAGATACCTATACTGAAATGTGGTCGAACATTTTAATTAATTGCAACATTTTTTTCATTCACTTCATTTTCAAACATTTTGTTGTTTGGAGAAATGGTTAGCAGAAAAAGGATCCATCCATAAATAATGTTAATGGATCCATGCCTAAATAAGTTCTTCTGTATATTAATGGAACCAAAATGACTCTGTCAAGAATAAAATAGCATAATAAGAAAATGGGATCTGTAACATTTCTAAGGTTATCAGTTTATATTCAGGATTACAGAACACACATAGACAATAAATACTCAAGTATGAATCTGTACATATAATTGCTAGTCCTGAGCACAGTACACAGGATCCTTTTTGCAATCCTAGGGCTTCTGCTGCATAGTTAGGGATGGCTGAGAAAAATAGACTGAAGTGTGCATCATTGTATGAGCCAAAATCAGTCAGTCTGACAAGTACCACCACAATACTTCAGCTCCTCAATTCAGATTTTCTGCGTGCTCACACTGAAAGATGGTGACTGCTTCTAAATGCTACTTCTGCTTTCTGATTGCTTTGCAGTAGGTAATTTTTTAATAAAATGCTCATCTTTTGAGTTGTGTATTATACCAAGGCATCACTCTGTGCTCCAGGTTTTATCAGCAGGTAACTCTCAGCACAGCAGTCAGCAAAAAATATTTTTCTTGGTAAGCTTTACCTTTCATTGTATAGAAGAAAGATTTACTTGCAATAGCCCATATTTGCTGGCATTTCTGAATCAACAGTTGTTAGCACAAAACAATATATATACACAACACAAGAGTTTATTACACTCTCGGTATTTAGCATTTTCTGGTTTCCACTGTAATGTTTCCCTCTCTTTAGTACTTTATTCAGAGATGACATAGCCATCTTTAACTCTAATGAATAAAAGTGACTGAATTATATATTATTTTAGTGTGTTTCATGAAAGATGTGCATCAAAACCCCACTTCTTAGAAAGGTTATCTCAATAGTATTCTCCACTAGTGATAAGTATGTGAGATTTCTGTACATTAATCTTCCAGTAACACGTGTTCAGTATCAATTTCCAGTTAAATTAGTCACTGTTCTGTCTAGTGGGTGATTTTACTTTGTAGAAAATGACAAGTCTGAGTAATTAGCTTAATTTATGTTATGAAACATTCACAGTGGGGTTTTTTATCTTTGATTCTGTATGTCATCTGAAGTGATGCTGCTGTAAGGAATGATCTGCATGCTATTTTGTACAATAAAATAGCTTATGGAAGCAATGATATGTAATTTCAAAAATACATTATATAGGCTAATGCTTAAAAATTTTGTATAGCAAAGCTACTATATTAAACTAAAAAATTTAAAATAAAAGATCCTTTCNCTTTGTAGAAAATGACAAGTCTGAGTAATTAGCTTAATTTATGTTATGAAACATTCACAGTGGGGTTTTTTATCTTTGATTCTGTATGTCATCTGAAGTGATGCTGCTGTAAGGAATGATCTGCATGCTATTTTGTACAATAATATATTTTGTACTTATGGAAGCAATGATAGATAATTTCAAATTAAAATACATTATATAGGCTAATATTTTGTACTTATGGAAGCAATGATAGATAATTTCAAAAATACATTATATAGGCTAATGCTTACAAATTTTGTATAGCAAAGCTACTATATTAAACTAAGAAAGTTAAAATAAAAGATCCTTTCCCTCACTGCATTGCTTTGAAACATCAATAAACTAGTGAATGTTACTAATGTAAGGTTAACAGTTTGGTTTAATTTAAGTCACTTGTCATGTAATTATGTACAAATGTTTTGTATATACATTAGCAACTAAGCTCAGTAAATGTGCAAGCAAACAACATGCTCTGAATCTGCAAATTGTGTTGACACTTCCTACAAATTGTATTATATAGGCATTATCATGAATGAAACTAGTGGTTATCTAAAATCAACACCATATTTCTGAGGTTGGCTGTTTCTTTACTGAAGACTTCCAATGACACTCCCTTAATCAGTTTAATGAGATGGGTTTTCACAAGAAAATAGAGACTTGTCATAATATTTAGAACATGATGAGTTTTAGAAGCTTTTTTTCACCATCTTAAAAAAACCCCACCAAAACAAGCAGAAAAATCCCACGCAGATGCTTGTATGGGAATCCTTTGGCAAGTGGATCTTTTTATTTGCCTTTCTTTTCAGTACATTTTTCTACACAAATTTTCATATTAGACTTGTTAAACAGTTCCTAACTCAAGAGAAAGAGAGGTGTTAGTGCATTGTCCATATGAAGCACGAACCTGGCTGCATGAACTTTGGCAGATCTGACCTACCTTTAAGCCAGTAGGTTTTAAATGGTTTCTTTGCTGTTTTCAGGATAGCCCAAACCATCAGCATTGTGTATGGAAATGGTTACTCCTGCAGACAACACCTGTGCCAGAAGCCTTTCTCTCATTATCAGAAGGACCTATGTCACTCACCCTGACGGTCACCTATGCCCCGTGCACACTTTAGTCCTTTGTTCTTCCCGGTGCTGCTGTAGATAGGAAGCAACGCCCGAGTTAGACCATCTTCCACCAGCACCAACCAGTGAAAGGAGGCAGGTGAGGAACTGGGAAGTGCCTAGCTCTTGAGGTAGCCCCACTCCTGTTTCTTAAGACCTAGAATCTGCTCTTTGGTAGTTTATATGAGGCCAGGCAAACAGCCACCCCTTTCTGGGACTCAGTCTAGTGTATCTAGGGCAGCACAGTCCATTTCTCCTGTGGGAGCAGAGAGACTACTGGAGTCTGAGAGCCAGACTGACATTCAAATGCGTGTGGGGTAGGCAGGGCAGGGAAATGAGGTCATATACATTCCCTAAGATAAAGGGAGGATGAATTATATGCTTTGAAGCACAGAAGTCTTGAAAGAAGAACAGTTCTTAATCAGCAGAGAGACAAAAATGTAGCCAGCAAGATACTTTTTGTATCAAAAAACCATAGCTGCCATTGAACTTGAAAGAAAGCTGAGATAAGTAGCATGATGACAATTGCAGCATTCTGCCACCTCCATTTTGTCTCTATCAAGTTGCAGTTTAGAGAGCATCTCTCTCACATGTATTCTGAATACTTAGAACAGGTAAATAAATCTTCTAACAGAATTGAACCGGATAAGGAGAGCTGGCAATTCCTTACTAAAGGTATTAATTTTCTTTGTAAAGCAATCACTCAGCCCATCACCATAATTGCTGTCATATGCAGATTAATGTATCATTCAACTTCCGGAATGCTACAGACTTCAGCTGGGAAATGAATCTCCTCTCTGTTTCTGATGATCACACAGTGTCAGCAGAGGAAACGCCTTTCATTGGTATTGAACAAGACTGACAAGCTGGGACCATGGTCAGTGCCACAAAGCACTGCTGACAGATGAGACACTATCCTGTGCCAGTTGCTAAGGATACACAGAACAGCCACAGTTAGCAGAGCTCTTGGCTGTCTTTCATCCCCCAAAATCAGTTGATTAAAATCAAAGTATCACTTATTAGGTAGCTGTGCTCTAAAGAGCAACACTAATGAATATCTACAGATGCATATAAAAAATAGACTGCTTCTAGGTCATCTTTGAGCATCTAGAGATTTCCCTATTCCAAGCAGTTAAAAAACTATCAGTCATTGAATGCATTTATCTTGATAGTCTTGTTATCTTCTGTCTCTTCATTACTCTGTACTTGATATAAAAGATAAGAATCTATAAGCACAGGTTATATTGCTGGTCTCTATCAGCTTTGTATTAATCAGTCTGCTGGGCAAGGTATCAGTAGAGCACAACTAGGACTTCTTAAATTGTCCTTGTAACAAATAGTATCAGACTTATTCACCACATCAATTAACACAATGTAATCAGGCCTATCATATTTACTATGTCTCATGTGATGCTTTACTATACTCAACAGCCTTGATCATGGGGTGTCCTGTGTAGAGCCAGGAATTGGGCTTGATGATCCTGGTGGGTGCCTTCCAACTTAGCATATTCTGTCATTCTATGAACCTCTTATGATGCCAAAGGCTAGTCACTCTTATTTTACACTCTATTATGTTTATCTTTCTTGCATTTTTTAAAACTGTAAAATTAACAGGATTTCCTTAAATATATGAAAATGCAACTTATCTTTCCTCATATCAACTACTGATGGTTCTCAGACCATATCATCTACTGGTCTGAGAACAAACTGGTTTCTGAAGAGCAGAGTGGTGAAAACCATCTGAAACTTCAGCTTCAGAAGTTCTCTATTCTGGCTCTAGAGGCCAGGAGCTGCTTCCAGCAGCTGAAAGAAATGGACAGCCACTTAGGTAAGGTAAAGGCTTTCGGCTGATAATTGCAATCAGTTCACACCTTGCCTTGAGAAAACTTGTCTGATGTTAACTCTTGCCATCCAACACTTTGCAAACCCAACTCTCTTTTTATACAGCTTCACTGCTTATAAAGACATCACAACTCTCTGAGAAACTCACCCATAGATGATAAATTTTCAGGCAGTATTATTATTGCCATGACTACATGCCAGTTGTGACAGAACTGTGTGGCCCAGCATGAGCAGAAGATATAAATATTTAGTTGAATGTGAAGAAACTTTTTTCTACGAAGTGCAAACAATACAGTATTACAGAGAGAAAGGATATTGGCACAGTTGTCTAATAAGCAATAACAGCTTGTATATAACAGCTCTTCTTCAGATTCAGGCCACAAATTTATTTACACTGTTTAGTGTTTCTGTGTAACGGTACACATAGATACTCCACCTTGGGAAAATGCTGTCTCTGGTATTAAGGTCACCCTCACTGACACTCCAGAAATCTATAAAGAACTATGATAGATATAGCCAGCAAATATAAATTCAGTAGTTAACACTGAATACTTACTTTCTGGCAGCTCTCAATGAATTCATCTATGGTAACTACTCCATCTTTGTTCTTGTCCATTTTCTGTATTAAAACAAAACAAACCAAACAAACAAAAAGAAAAAAAATTGTGTTTATGTGGCCAAGATTTGGTAGCAGGAGGGCTACAGGGGTGGCTTCTGTGAGAAGCTACCAGAAGCTTCCCCCATGTGCAGCAGAGCCAGTGCCAGCTACCTCCAGGACCTCTCCTGGCCAAGGCTGGGCCCATCAGGAATAATACCCTCTTGAACCCTTTGTTAGATTTTCTCTCCCCTGTTCAGTTGAGGAAGGGCATGAGAGAGAGGCTTTGGTGGGTGCCTGGCATCCAAACAGGGCCAACCCACAACAGAATGTTTCTCCTCCCAAATTCCTTTGTAAAACAAGTTCTTTTCATTGTCCATTTCAGATATATGTCAGTCTAGGAACAACCAGTCCAAAAGTCATAGTAAGTGGACTCTATTTAATGAGCTTGTTGTTGAAGCAACAGAGTGTAATGAGTAGATCTGCGAAACTTGGGATGGAAGCACAGAGAATAGAAAGGATTACAGAATTGGAAGGATATGTTATAACAATGAAAATCTTTCTCTACCTGCTCAAAGAGCAGTCTTTTTGGCTTCTATGTTACACAACCTACCTGGAAAAATGTTTCCACATGTTGTCTAGGTGCATCTTCTTTGAGAACAGGATAGGTGCATTTCCCCATCATATCGTATATTGCTTTCATGATATCAAGCATTTCCTGATGAGGAAAAGAATTGTGTTTCTGCAATGCAATGTGAATTGTAGACACTGCTTTGACTTAGAACATAAATATTTTTGAGGATTTGCATTTTAAAATAAAATTTTGGAATTTGCTTATTATTTTATTTTTTGACTGAACAGCTTCAAGAAAGAACGACTTAATTCCTAGAAATTGTAGCATCTGATTTCAGCTTTCATAGATGTATGATTTAAATTTTAAACTATTTATAATATGTGCAAGTTCAAGGATTGTGGGAAGAATCTCCTGATGACTTATGAATTAAAATAAAAAGGAAAATAAGTTCTGTAACAGCAAGTTAATGGCCCAAGCACACTAGCTTATTACAACTTATTTTCCCTAAAGAAAATAAAACCTCCCATGCACACACCTGCACTTATGCAGAATTCTCTGTTTATATCAAAATATTTGAATTTATTTGAGTGGCTTGTGAAAAATTTAATAATTATAAAAACAAATAATCTGTAGTATGCTAAGAAATTATTCCATAGATTACTCTTTTATAGTGATCCTGAAGTGTTTTCTAAAAGTGTAAAATTATAAGTGTAATTAATATATTTGCATAAACCCCACTTTAAGAATCCCCTCCATATATTTTGATGAAAGCGCTCATTTAGTCCCAATTATTTTAAGTATGTGTTTGAATCCTTGCAGAATAAAAGATGTAGAAATCCTTCTTTATAAATTCTGTTTCAAGTAAAAATTATTAAAAGTAGATTCATAAAATAAGTAACAATTATTGCCCACATACTAAATTCTTTTTTGTCCAAATATCCTACCAATCTATTGTAGGGACTGATACAGGGTAAATACATAGGCATAAGTTAAAGCCAACTATTTCTGTACCTACTATGTTCAGAGACATAATTCTGAAGAATTCTGAACTTTTACAATTTCTGTAAAGATTTTCCCTTTCAATGTTCATATATGCCTTTAAAATGAGACAATTACTTTAATTCTTAGTGTGTCTAACTCCATAATATCTGATAACCTGTTAACACATTCAATTTGACAATGAAACCATTCTTCTCTTTGTTAACAACCTTTACTTTCAGTGACTACAGAAAGAAGTAGCCTTACCTCTTTAGTTATATATCCATCCTTATTTATATCATACAAATTGAAAGCCCAGTTCAGTTTCTCCTGTACTGTCCCTCGAAGTAAAATTGAGAGACCCATAACAAAATCCTAAATAGAAAAAAGCTCTTGGTCAGTTTGGAAATGAGCAGTTTTTCTCAAACACTCAGAAATCCAGAATAATGCATTTGTCAAAAGTATGGAAAGATGTGTTGTTTCAATTTTGTTCTTTTCTTCACTGTGAGTGCTAATCATTGCTGGATTAACAATCTACTTTTTTCTACACTCATAATTAATAAGTAAATGGAGTAATTTTCTATAAAGTAAACCATAATTTTCCATTAGTGGCTGTATCCTCTGAAAAGCCTAGTGTCTCACATAAGCAGTTCCTGTTGAAGTGAATACCAGGAAAAAGCCAGCCCCAAGGTTTAATGGCCCAAGAAAATCTTAAGTGGTAGTTAGATTAATCTAAGCACAAGAGTCCAATTTGGGAAGAACTATGTTCTAAGGAACATTAAATTCTTGATAAATTTGTACCTTGTTAAAGTGGAATATGTGGTTCCCAGATCTCTTAGATCAATCTGCTGCAGTCAATATTTCAAACTTCATGTATGATACTCCACACCTCAGTTCTTATTACTTTTATTGGAATTATGATAGGGAATAATAAATATATTACCTGTCCATGTACCATCTTAATTTTTTTCTGACCCACCAATGCTCTATTACTACAGAGCTATTCCACAGAAATAATCAGAAGATTTTTGAGATTATTTATATGTAGCATTTGGTAATAGATTTTTGTTTCATAACAAATACTTTTTTTTAACAGCACAAGCCTCATTTACATTTAGTGAGCATCTTCCATACTGGATAAAATATCAACTCCCATCACCTGTCTTCAGTATTTCTAAGCATGCTAATATTTTGCAAAAAATAGCTTATTTTTTTCCCCTAACCACCTCCTTCATCTTTTTTCCTTTGATAAGCATATGAAGCCATAAATATGTGAAATTTCCTTCATAATAGGTTGAGAAGAAGATGGCAAGGTTCTATATTTAAATGTGCTTTTCTACACTGCTGGCAATCACATACAGGAAGTCTTACAGCAACATTAAAGTAGAGACAACAAAAGCCAAAATATTTCTTATTTGCACCAGCAAGGTTTTGCATGTTTTCTAAGCAGGAACAATGGAAAAGACTACACTGAGATTAGAGATAATTTAAAAGGTCTTGTTTACCACGAAGTCAAATAAATATACCTGATAAACTGAAGTATACACAGATTTCTTGGACTCAGGTGGTCTAGTAGGCACAAAGAGCTCTTCTGAGAGCTTCAGTCTTTTTAACAATTCAGTTGGCATGCTCTGGGTTTTCTTAGTCTGTCACAAATTTCTTTCTTATTGGTATATGTGCCCTTTGGGGTAAATGGATACATGAATCTTGAAAGAATTTTTCTTATCTTGTCTACATCTCAATGACTAATTGACGGTCACAGGGTTAACTCTCCAAACAGTTCTTTAACAATGTAATATTAAACATTAAAATGTTCAAGAAATTCAGAACATATTTGATCACATTACAGCATTAGCAATTAACCTTTTTAATTCAGTACCATGTCTTCAAATCTTTTCTGCAGGGATTTAGATTCCTGATGTAGCTTCTCCTTAAGTCCTTTGTGAAGATGCACTATTTTCTTAGATTATATGTAACAATTGTGAATTTATTTTTCACTTTGGCACAGCAATATTCTTAAAATTTATTTTATCTCAAATATATCCCTTTTTCTTTTCTTGTTCAATGCTCTTTGTTTCTTTCTGTGATGCACCACCTATGTTAGCTGCCTTCCTGAAATCGTCTCTCCCCCTATTTCCAAGGCTACCCTTCTGTATTTTTTTTTTTTAAATAAAACCTTGACTTTGTTGTTTTTCATGGGATTGGGATCTTAAAAAGCAGAGAAAATTCCAAAATCTTCCAGTTTTTTTTCCTAAATATTGTGAGTCCTCTCCTTCCATATTGCATCAATATGTTTTGGGATCCCACATAGTTCAGGTGCATTGCCTTCGTCTGAGTGTTGAGCAGGAGTCATCTCAGGAGCAGTAAAAAGGGTTTATCATAATAAGAAGTTTTGATGAGCTGGACAAGGAACAGCTAGGATGGGATGTCTTTTCTATTTACTTTCAAGCAACTGAAGAACAGAGTAATAGAATCATACAGAAACAGAGTATCTGATTCAATGGATATAGGCCAAATCCACCGGGTATTTTGGGCTAGAGCCTTGAATAGGAAAATGCTCAGCATGGTGGGAGGCAATGTGTGTGTCAGGAGCAGTGTTGCCATTCTAGCTGTTAAGTTAATAATCCAGTGCAAAAAGCCATAGCAAAACTGCAGTGCAGAGGGAAGCAGCTAAACTCTGGGAGCAGCTGCTCGTCTTTATGCATGTAACCAACAACTCAGTGATGCACAAATCAGGCACACCAGTAAGCAAAGAGCATGAATACTAGTCCCTATTACAGTAATTAGATCACCCAGATGGTGTTTTCTGTCCTGGTTTAGACATGTAATTTATAGGGTGAAAGGAATTCTACTTTTAGAACCTGTTCACTTTTTAAAACAATTTCACCATACACACATCCTCTGAGGATGCTGTCACTGCCCACTGGGAGGGATGGTCCTACTCAGCTGAGCACCTAATAGGGAGAGGTGCATCTGATCTAGGGTGACAAAGGAGCCTAAAACAGGAAGTCTGGGCTGAGACACAACTGTAAGTTGGATCATTCTTCAGTCTGTGAAAGTGAAATTAGAAACACAAAAATTCCTGCCTCATACCTGCCTTTACCCCTTTCCACAGCTTCTTGTTTGTAACTTGCCAGTTTCCTACAGAGCAGGCTTATATCTGTTAAGACCTCCTTCTGTGCCCAATTTTGATTTTTTCAAGAAAGAGGGATGTCTCATTGAAAGGCTGCAAAATTCAGCACCATTGCACCTGCACCAGAGCCTCTGTGTACTCAGAGCTTGCTGACATTTCTTTTCTGTACTACAGCTGGTGCAGAGAATGTCTGGTTGTGATCTGGGATGAACTTTTATTTGTGGCTGATTTTTTTAGCAGTGATTAATTATCTCCTAGCAAGATTTTTGATGACTTTCTGATTGCTTTATCTCTCAGTAAATCTTTGGGGATAATTAGTTCATTACTAAATTAATTAACAAACTTATTAGTGTGCTATCTCAAATCCATAGAAAAGCTTAAAATTACTCCACCTGGTCATGTGTTCCTTTATGTCTTTTTCAATACCAGAAGTAGGTAGGTAGGAACCTTAATCCATTTTTAAATTTAGATTTTAGGATTTTGAAAAGGAATCAAGAGATGTCACAGAAGTGGCAGAGCCCTGGTGTATCTAAAACAAAGATCACAGAGGAGGAACTGCTTCTAAAAGGAAATTTATTTCTTTGTAGCTACTTTAAATCAGATGGTGATAGTTAAAATACTTATGAGATCACCACTGTGATGAGAAAAATGAGCTCATTTCCTACAGGATGTGACAAAACTTTTTGTGTTCAACCCACAGAATCATGCTTGTGAACCTCATGAAATTCAATGAGGCAAAATTCAAAGTCCTGCACCTGGATCAGGGCAATCCAAAGCCAAAATACAGGCTGGACAGGGAATGGATTTAGAGCAGCCCTGAGGAAAAGGACTTGGGGAAATTGGTTGATGACAAACTCAACATGAACCAGTAATGTGTGCTTGCAGCCCAGATGGTCAAACCTGACCTGGGCTGCATCAAAAGAAACATGAGCAGCAGATCAAGGAATGCGATTCTGTAACTCTTCTCTGCTCTCATGAGACCCCACCTGCATCCTGCTCAGGGGCTGAAGGACACGGACCTGCTAGAACAGGACTGGAGCACCTCTGCTATGAAGCCAGGCTGAGAGAGTTGGGCTTGGTCAGCCTGGAGAAGATTCCAGGCATACTTAGAGCACCTCCCATTACCTAAAGAGGGCCTACAAGAGAGCTGGGGTGGGACTCTGCACATGTAGGGACAGACAACGGGCGATGGCTTTAAACTGACAGAGTGTAGGTTTAAATTAGCTCTTAGGAAGAAATTCTTCACTGTGAGGATGGTGAGGCACTGGAACAGGTTGCCCAGAGAAGCTGTGAATGCCATATTCCTGGAAGAGTTTATGGGCCTGTTGGATGGGGCTTTGAGCAACCTGGTCTAGGAGGAGGTTTCCCTGCCCACAGCAGGAGGGTTGGAATGAGATGATCTTCAAGGTCCCTTCCAATCCAAGGCATTCTATGATTCTATGACTTATTTACCTGCTGCCTTCATAATACTGCCTTGGACACTACTTATTATTATACTTGCTATTATTAGTGAAATAAAAAGTTGTGCTTGATCTTAAGAACTGTACTCCTCTATGGCAGTGAGTTAGCATGCTTGCTAATTCATTAACCAATGTAAGTTTTGTTTTGATTAAATATGACAGAAATATTTAAACATCTCAATTGTGTTTCGGCAGAGCTTTGTGCTTTAAGGCACTGAGAATGTGTGGGATTACTGAATGACTTTCAGCAAGATCACACTTGGAATAACCTTAATCTGCATCTACAATAAATGAAGGATACTGATTTGGATATTTGCATATGTGTGCAAAGAGCTTTACCTTTGACAATATATCTAAAGTTAATTAGCCTCCATTTTTCTGACTGTGTAAATAGCTTTGAGGCCAGACCTTCATTTTGGCTCAGTGGCAATATACATGCAGCAAATGAAAACCTTGTTTTTACATCTGTCTCTGTCCAATGGAAAAAGGAACTTCACTAACATTCCCAAAGAGCCCTCCAAAAGCAGGGTCACTGGGTCTTCAGAAACTCTGTCATATTCAAGTAAAAACTAGATCACAAAACTAATGAAATAAACTAGTCTCAGTACAATCATGGGATAAGGAAAGAGAAGTTCACACACCTAATTTTAGAATTTGGTTTTTATGCTACATAAATCCTTCACTTAGAGATCCTGGCTCGTATCAAAGAGTATACAGACTTGGGGATGACAAAACTCTAAGGACTCAGCAATCTCACCAAGCAATCTCACCAAGAAATGTCAATTGAGCTGTGCATTTAAGTTGTGCTCAGATCTAACATTTCATTGTTGATGATTGAAAATTTGAGGAAAAAAAGAACAAAAAGCTAAAGCAAATTCTCTCTTTTTAACTGCAACTTCAGCTACCACTGTTTCATGGGAAATAGAGAGTGCAACACCAAAAAAAAAAAAAAGTCATTCTTGTCAACAAAAGAATTTTGATACTATTTCAAAGATTTTGGTAATAATTTTTTTTTGCACAGAAGATAGCCAGAATTTTTTCAACATAGGCAATCATATTAAATTCTATTTATTCCTACACTTTGATATAGAAACTACTTTTGAAAGACTGATAATTTTTTTTCCCCAAACTTTAAAATGACTCTATCTCTACCTTTTTAGCTGTTTACTTCTGTTGTTTTCTAATAGAAAATAGAAAATTAGAATAAGGATTGGAATAGAAACAAAGTGGCACAGCTGCACCTAGGACTAAAACGAGCAGAACAAAATGAATTTATTGTATTTTGTACATTTCACAATATCTTTTTTTTCCACATTTGGCAGCTATTTTTATGTGATCAGAAAAAAAACCCCACATATTTTTAACTTCAGGAGGATGCTTTTAAAATGGCTATCATACAGTTTGTAAGTATAATGTTGCTACAAGGACATAGAAATGAGTATTTTGACAGCAGTAGATTTATGCTGGATTCAAAATTAGTGCAAATAATATGAAATATCCTGGATCACTCATGTCTCCCTAGATATTGAACAAAAGTTCAGCACCTCTGCTTTTATGTTCCTGTTTTATTTTACTCCCAAACCCTTTTTTTGTACATAAGCCTGCACTCTGAGATAATCAAAGGGCTCCAAATCTAGTGCATTCCTTAAGACTTTCTGTCAGAAATACAAATGTCAACAAATTGACCAGAAAAGGCACAAAAGATTGTTTTAATTCCCATTCTTTTTAATGATAACTGCAGAGATACTTTTCAACTATTCATTCTAAATATAATTTTTCTCATTGCACCTACTCTTGCAGTAACTGAAAGAAGGGAAGTTTAGGTTGGATATACAAAATAAATTCTTTACTGGGAGGGTGGGGTGGTGAGGCAGTGGCACGGGCTGCCCAGAGAAGTTGTGGATGCCCCATCCCTGGAAGTGCTCAAGGCCAGGCTGGATGAAGCAACTTGGTCTACCTGGAGGTGTTCCTCTCCAGGGCAAGGGGTTTGGAACTTGGGGGATCTTTAGGATCTTTCCAGTCCAAACCATTCTATGATTCTGTGATTTGACCCAAAGAATCCTTGCATATTTAGACTATTTGCTGCTCCTAGTTTCACATAGATTCCACTGACTTAACCTGTCTGGAAAAATGTAGATAGGTTTTGTTTGTTTGCTTGGTTGGTTGGTTTTGGTTTTTTTTTTATTTTTTGGGGTTTTTTTGTTTGTTTTTTGTGTTTTTTAAAATAAATGCAAATAATTATTTGAAAAATTATCTGATTATAGTCTTAGTTTAGAGTAGATTTCTGATCACAGTTCACCTGATTGGCAAGTCTTCCTATTACATCAATTAATTATTTTATTTTAAAAAATCTGTATGACCTCACAATATCATTCACTAAAATAAATCATAAAAACATGTACAGGACACTTCAATAAATTTGAATTGAGTGTACTTATCACAATCCAACCAAAAGCTGTAAGAAAATAATTAGTTAATTGTAATCAAAACCAAAGAAAACATGACAAAACAAACCTATCCTTTTGCAAATGAACTAACTTTTTTCATTTAGTTCTACAGCTTAAAATATTATCTCCTTTGCAGTATTTTGTACACCCTGTTGTCATCTACAGTATTGCAGTAAAGTCCCTTTTTTTCCCCTATTATATTGTGTGGATGACATCAGCCTTACCAGAGAAAGGCAGAACTGGGAAAAAAGATTGGGCAGTTAAATGGAGGAAGAACGAATTTCCAAGTCTTGTGCTTTTAAAAACATTTGCTTTCAAGTCTTTTTCTAGAACTTTTTGAAAATTAGGTATGAAAAATCTGATTTTGGCTGAGTCATCCCCATAACATTAGTTGTAGTTCAGAGACCTCATCTTGCAAAGGCAGAGAGGAAGAGCTATTTTAGGTAACTTGTGTATAAATTGGGTTACCTTTTAAATGGACAGATTTTTAAAAGTATTATTTAGCAGCACAGTCTGAGTTACCATTATGGAATATACAATTATAAGTAATGACTTTTGTTATTACATTGGAAAAACTTGAAACTTGAGTCACATAAGCTAAATTTTTCCTAATGTGAGCCAGCCACCAAACTGGACTTCATTACAAGGAATGGCAAACTATTCAATTTTGCAGAAATAAGAAATGGCATCACTTACCTCAAAACTTACAGATCCATTGTGATCAGTGTCAAACGCATTAAACAGAAAGTGTGCATATGTTGTGGAATCTAAAATTTAAAGCAGGAAAAAAAATCACAGTAAGCACATCTTATTTAATAAATTTTAATTCTCTTAAAACTATTTGATGCTGAGATATGTTTTGGTACCAAAATTTCATTGCAAGACTAGATTTTTGATGAAATTCAAATTTCCTTTTGGCAGGAGAGGAAGGCTAGGTTATAAGTGCAAGTATGTGGATAGCAACACTGCTACAAATCAAAACTGAAAAATTCTGTTCTAGAATATCTCTAATAATTTTTTTTCTTACATTTGCTAATCACTGATATCTGAGCAAATAGCAAAGATGACATATTATTGTATTCTGAAATAACCTGTTTTAACAGGAACGGTGACAGGGATCTGTCTCATATGCTTACAGTGAAGAATGTGTTCATCTGTTCCCATTAGATGAGGGAAGCAGACAGCACCCTCACTGCATCACGTGCACTGGATTTGCTCTGGACCCAGACCTGGCTCCCAGGTTGAAGCTGATCTTTCTCTTTTTGTCAGAAAGCTTCTGCTGCAATTGGGCCCTATGCTCACCCACAGGTGGAAGGAAATCCTCTCCTGAGAAGCAGATTCTTAAAGCTGGCTTGCTGGTGAATTCCCATGATTGTGGTATTAGGGCTTGGAAAAATTGGCTGTGACTCACTAAATGGTCAGTAAGACTCTGAAAGGTGACCTTAAACAAATGATCCCTTCACTATTTGCATACTTTCCAAATCTCCTCCCCAGTGCATATTGACTCATTTCAGAAACACAAGACAGCATGAATATAAATCTGTCAAGACCATAACTTTTGTAAAGATCCAGCTTTCTATTTCCACTGAATGCCTTCTGAAAGGCACAACTGGCTCCAGGAGTAATATACTGTGAGGAGAGCACTTATCTAGAGACTGCCCTGTGGATGTGAGGCAGAAGCTGCTGGGGTTAAGGGAAGTCAGCTGTCTTCAGTGTTTTTCCCTCCCTCAAAATCATGCAAATTAATGAAGGATTGTTTACTTTTAATATTCACTTTTCCCTTTATACTTCATATGTTTACATTAATTTTAGGCTAATTAACATTAACCTCAGAAATTATTAATAAAGGGCAAAATGTTATGAAATCAGTGTCCCCTTTGCAGAACAAACTTCTCCCTCTCATGGAAAAACCTGATCAATGATGAAATGCCATTTTCTGATTTCTTGGCAATAAACCATTTTACCCTTTATATCAATCCTGCAAACCTTTATTTTTCACAACCTGAAAATACTGTTTTGTATTAAACTGAGCAATAGTCTTGGAACGCTCAGCTGAAATGCCAACTGAAATTACTCCGAGGAACCAAATATACCGAAACTCACAGCTTTGCACTTCACAGATTCAGACCTGATATTTGTAAGAAAATTCTCTAGTCTTACTTCAATATGTTTGTTTTGTATGATGTGAAATCATCATAACAAGAAAAAACTGCAATCTTTAAAACCTGTCTGTTAACACGTTTTCAGAGAATTAAATCCCCATTCTTCGATGTATCCAGTAACCACTGTAATTGCTTAAGCACAGCTTGGCAGAAACATTCACACTTCAGCTGAAAAATGTAAATTTGTTGACTACAGTTTATATTTAACATTTTAATAGTCATATTTTCTGTAATCTACAGAGACTTGTCCTGTTCAACAGAATATACTATGCAAATCATCTTCAGGGAAAAAGCATGTTATAGAGGTTTAATTACTATTAAAGGAATTTTAAATTCTTATTCTCTTGGCAACCATTTCTTAAAAATGTCTAAAAAATCCCTGATTATTTTCTGTAGATATAAAGAAAACACAAAGGTATTTTAATTTTGCTGTCATACATGATACAATGTACTACTTTTTTTCTGTATGATGTACCTGAAAAAAAGTCCCTAGCTGAAAAATATTTTTTCTGGTAACCCCTATGAAAAAAAAAATCAAAAGCCTTTTTCAGAGTCATTTGCTCAAGCAATCCTGGTCTGAAATTTTGCCTTTGAAACCAGAGCAAAATGAGGCACGCATGTCTTTTAATTAGACCTACTTAGGCTAATTTCCCCCTTTCTGCCTTAAATCTTGAACATTTCTCATTTTAGACAAAATATTAACTTTTAAAATGAAATAAAATTTCTTTCCACGGATCTGATATCATAACTAGTAGGTTAATTTGCTATTTTAACAGGTTGAGATAGGAACAGCTATTAAATCAGAATTCCCTAGAAAAACATCATCAAAGCATATTAAACATCAGAGGCAAAACATGGTAATCATTATACACAGAAAAGTATAACTTAAACTAAAAGCATGATCTCTTTTGTTCAAAAGTGACTAAGGAGTGTAATAACTATTCAGTGGGTGGTTTCTTATCCACTACTTGCTTGGCTGAAGAAAAATCCCAACTTTCATTTCAGGTTATCCACTGCATAAATGCAGGGAGTATATGCATTCACATGGATATATGGCAGTGACTCTAAAAAGAAGTTACTGGAGTGCCCTTTCTGGAACGGAAAGCTTTTTACAAAGCTACTTTTGTTTTTTAAAATACATTGCTTTTACTGCAGTGCAATGCAGTGTCATTTGCTTTCTTTTGTTACTCTTGAGGCACCTTGTCTTATTTGTAATCATCCTTATACCTTGTCCTAGACAGTCTTGGAAGTTGCTTGAGGATGTGACTTCCTGGATGGCATTGAAAAATTACTTTGGGCATCCTGAAGCTTAAAATCTTATAGACATGATTTTGTTTGTTCAGATATGAATTGTCATAATGATGCATTGTGTTGCACCTGGTTTTTCATCACACAGACAATTGGAGCACAGATCTACTTTTTAATTTGAGGAAAACATACAAGATTCCTTTTTTCTCTTTGGTACTGAGACATACAAAAAAATCATTATTTTAAGCACAACTGAAATTTAAAGGCCTCAGCTGGACACATTATTTTGACAAGACAATTAAAGATTTAAGAACTCAGTCCAGCTTGCTAGCTAGACATTCCACTGCAGTTCTTACCTCCTCCTCCAATGGATGCCACTGCCCTAAATGCCAGAGGAGGAGCAGAAGGATCAGCATTAACACCAGGAATAGGGGTAGAAATTAGACATTCTGTATATATCTGTTTTAACTACACTGATAGTTTTTCTTCTCTGTAACAACTAGATATGGACTAATAAAGATTAGTCTTTTAAGATTACATTTGCTCTTACAATATATTTTGACTTTACTTTTAGAACAGTACTCTTAACTTTTAGAACTTTACTTTTGGGTGTGTTTTTTCTTTGCCCTTGGTGTAACAATAGGAAATATGATAGATTTTTATTATTATTAAGTGTAGTAAAGGTGTAGTAAATCCACATAGAAAGAATTGTTTTCACTACTCAAGGGTAAATAAAAAATATAATATTTCAAACTGTAATTGCTAGCTTGGACTGAAAATTCCCATAGAGAAGCAATCAGTAGGCAGGTGAACCCTTCTAGCCTTTTGTTCATTTCTATTGAGTGTGCCTACTTCTTCATTGTTTCAGAGATGGTAACCTGCACTGAATGCTGCTCTTTAACTTCTAGGTCTTTATTCAAAATAAAATTAACTGGGATTAATTAATTAATATCGGTTTTTAGATGAAAAATGAAAAGAAGGCATTCTGAACAGTCCCAGAAAAATATACAAATCTCAGGAGCTCTGGAAGAAGCTGAAGAGGTGAGATTGAAGGGTGGTAGGAGAATATGAAGAGGAGTAACTGAATAGAAAATGCAAGACGAAGGAAAGAGAAGAAAAAAATTCAAATTGAAAGAAATCTGAGGTTCAAGAAAAAAAAAATACTGTTACACATTTTTGTGTTACCTTTATTGCACTAAAAGATAATGGAAATAAAAAATAACAAAACTCATGGAAATCAATAAATTGAAATCAAGGTTAGCATTTAAGAAGAGTAACCCCATTGAATTAAAAGAGGGTTCTTCTATAGATATGAGAGGGCACCTGCAGTGCCTCCAACAGTTCCTTCTACTGTGAAAAGGTTTTTTTGAATAAAATAGAAAAGGAAAAAATTTTTAGAAATCTTAAAGAAAAATAACCTACTCATAGAAACTTGTTTTCCAATGGTCAACCCAAAGACAGGTAGTAACTTTATAACAGAAGACTGACTTTATGTAGATATCAGTGAATTTCATTCAGAAATAAGACTTAAAAATGCGTCCAACTATCAAGGAAGTACCCTCTGAGTTCAGACAGAGCTTGAGGCAACAATCATGTTACTTTGAACAAGAGGCTCTTTTGCCAGACTTAGGAAAATAAGAGACGTACTGCAGCACTAACTATGTCTGCTGAGTACTTACCTCCCTGTGGAAAGAACTGAGAGTAAATCTCTTTGAAGGTTTCTTCATTGACAACACCGCTGGGGCATTCCTGGAAAAAATAAATTACAAGAAATTAATACAATTCAATCTGGTCCACTCAGCTCACGTATTCATGAGACCACCCACAACATGTGTGTGACTGACAGTTTAAAATGTGTGACCTTGCACTTTCAACCAAATATTAATACATTATCACACTGAAGTATCTTCCTAAAGAATTCCCGTGGGACAAAACAAAGCAGGAAAACAAGCAGGAATGTAAACACTTAGGCATTACTAATAGAACATGTAGTCATATTCTACTGCAAGAGTTCTACTCAATGAATTCAAAAGACCCTGCCACTGAAGATTTTATTCAAACCTTGCAGATCCTTTTGCCTCTTTACATCTTTATCATAAACTGAAATACGTAACACAGAATAAGTAGGATGTTTCTGAATAGAATGACTACAAAGAAAATGAAAGGAAGTGAAGGAAAAGAATTAAGATGGTTAACCAAATGACTTTACAAAAATTACTTATGCAAAAAGGTAGGAAAGGCAGAAGGAATACCGTAATTTTTTACTAAATCAACATAAATATCCAAGACCAGAGAGTCAATTTCTAGTCCTGATTTTTTGCCAGACTGAGTAGAAGACTGTGAGCAATGTAGTTAATTCCTTTTTTTGCCTAATTCCTTCTTTAACACAAAATGGGGGTAAAAAGCTATGTATGCTCTTTAAAATAAAATTACTTTTAGAAACAAAGGGAAAAAAGAAAATGTAAATTAAGTTTTAAGGTTCATACATTTATTTTTAACTATTATGCTATTTGAACTGAGGACTCAAACATTCCTAAACTCAGGAAACTTAATAGCTTGAAATGGAGATCAAGAGTAGTGTAACATCTTTTACCAGTGTAATAACAACTCTTTCTGTAAAAACAAATAGTATTACAATTAGATCAAATAAGGACCGCTGAGATATTCATAGTTCTAGCACCTTCTGCTAAGAAAAAAGTAGTGTAATCTCTAATTGAGAGACCACCTGAGAAACACATGTCAGAGCTTTAGGTCTAGAATTATGATGATTTCATATCACTTATCCTTAGCTAAATCAGCTTTTCATCATAACTACGCATATGCAAACATATAGTAAGAAAGAATTCTGTTTGATGAAAATCCAGGAACAAACAGCTGTGTCAGAGATACACATACACAGTTATTTGTCCCTGGGAACAGAGGCTGTCACTGATGCAGGCAGAGCTAGACCTCAGGTCTCTGTAAGACGAAATAAATACTGGTTCCATGCTGCCTCTGGAACCAAAGCCTTGGGGGAACGGGAGAAAGAGTGAAATGAACCTCTACCCTTCATTAGGAGAGGAGCAATCCATAATTGAGAAGGCATCTCCCTGTCTGACATGTCTTAGCGTATGAGAGCTTTCTAAAACATCTCTCACCAGCTATCCAAAAAGACTGCAGACAGGCCACTGTCTCTATGTCATCTAGCAGGTTTACAAGTGGCAAGCAAGAGGACAAGAAGAAATGGCCTCAAGTTGCCCCAGGGGAGGTTCAGATTGGATATTAGGGAAAATTTCTTCACTGAAAGGGTTATCCAGCATTGGAACAGGCTGCACAGGGAGGTGGTTGAGTCATCATCCCTGAAGATACCTAAAAGCATGGAGGTGTGGCACTTGGGGACATAGTTTAGTTGTGGATTTGGTAGTGCTGGGTTAATGGTTGGACTTGATGACCTCAGACATCTCTTTCAACCTTGATGATTCTATGATTCTACTGCACTGCTTGTCTTTGGGAAGCCTTCTGGAGTTATATAAGAGCATGCAAAACAGCAGTAGTTTTACTTGGATTCAAAGCACAATAAAGAAAATATCAGTGAATTACTCAGATATTCACTGAAACAATATTATAGTTATTTAATGCTGAAAATCTAACAAAACTATTTTACAGCCTCCTCTTCCAGGCATATAATGGTATATGATCTATGTCATTCCCAGACCTGCAGGAGTAAGAATAAACAGTCTTTCCACTGAGAAAAGTGTTAGTGTGAAAAAAAAACTGCAGCATTTTGAAATTTACAAAATAAAGCAGTGGCTTCTTT
>VWZN01005583.1:16665-30191 GCA_013396955.1 Regulus satrapa | reverse complement strand
TTTTGTTTTGTTTTTTTAAATTTTTATTTTAAAATTTGGTTTCTCATGCTACCTTTCTCAGGAGTGAGCTATAAAAAGAATCACTTTCACAGCCCTTTTCTTTTCTAAAAAAATACTTGGTTTGCATTTTTAGAAATAACTTCCATGCCGTCATATAGAAAGATGTAACAAAAAAAGTGATGAATGATGAAAAACGTGTAACCAAAATTATATCTTGGATCAGGTTTATTTACTTCAAGAAGGTCCTAAGACAGTTTGCTATTGTTTTCATTTACTGCAGAATCAATCCTTATAGATCAGAAGACATTAAACATACTCTAGTCTTGCATCCTTGAATACAGTTGTGAGCTTAGAGAGCTAATAGTGATGGTGGGAAAGAAATATTTTCTCCAGTCTTTATAGAAGCTGTATTGGAAGAAAGACAGAGTAATGGTTAGGGAAATAGTTAAGGACAGTTACCTCAGAAAGTCTTTTGTCCCTACACTTAAATCATTCCGATGAATTTGTTTGGTCACGGCAGTAAAGCTTAAGCTGTTTTATAAGACTCAAAAGAAAGAAGGTAGACTCAAACAGAGTTCACTAATTACTGGGTCTAAAGGGACAACTTTCCTTTCCATCTTTCCTCTTTGACTTAAAGTACAGTTTGATTACTTCAGCTAAAGACTCACAGGGGGAACACATCAGGTTGTTGCATTTTCATTTCTGTCACAGGAGCTGTAAACTCATTTTGTAGCTCAGCAGCAACAGTCTACATTTCTAGGAATGTTGTGGCAGTTTTGATTTGACAGACTCTCCATGGACATCCATTGGTGAAATACATGTAAAAACTCTTTTCAAGCTTTTTCCCATCAGGTAAAACACAAAACTTGCTTTTACTTAGGCACCTGTAGAAGAGATGCTTCCCTACGGCACAGGAAAGATGCACCACATTTTTAAGCCTCCCACTGGAGGATACTCTAATGAACAAAAGCTTCTTTCCACCCCCTACTTGCTATGGCAGTTTCAGAGAAAAACAAGCAGAAATAAAGGAACTGGCTCACATCCAGTATGTGTGGCTTCACACAGTAAATAATAATCAACACTTTGGCTGCTTCCACAACTCAGCAGGCAGGATGCCAGCAAACGCTTTTAATCAGAGCCATTCTTTGTTTAGCAATGCTCACTAACTAGTGAAAATTTTAGTTTCTTATTATTAGAGCTGGCAGTGAAACAAGAATAAACAACATGGCTAAAGATTTGAACTTAAAAGCTAACCCAAAACTTTAATACACCAAACTTCATGGATGAGTCCCCGGCATCTGAATGGTGCTTGGTGTTTCTGCCCTTACTTGTCACTGCAGGATAGCATTTTACAATCCTGACTTGACAAATAAGCAGGAAATATAATTAAACTAAATGCAGCAGAACCCATACTTCAGCAGTGCAGCTTGTTGTAAACACTTTGACAAATACAAGGTGCACACCCTCTTGGGAAAATCTGCATTTAAGTGAGCACTGCTTCCGTGACTTGCCTTTCACACCTTCCTGTGTGAGTTCTTTTAATCAAGTCCTTTCAAATCAGCTGAAATCCTAGGTGAGAGGAGAAGGAATAGCTCCATATTAGAAAATGCTGGTGGTCCCTTGGATGTATTCTGTTAGACCCACTCAAGTGATTCTCTTGAGCAGAATGGAGAACATTGCCAGTCCCTAAAGGCAATATTTTAAGGTAGGTCAATTCCCTTCTTTAAAACCATGGAGGCATTTATTTTGTTTTTCTTACATGAGGATGCTTTTGTTTAACCTAGAAGCTCCTTGTATCCTTGAAGAGTGGAAGATTCACTAAGGAAGAAAATACTAACGACCTTCTGCTAAAAGTTAGTGGACTTGTGCTACCTTTATATAGCCATATCTGAAAATGTAAAAGCCTAAATTTAGCTCAAGGTATTTATGAAGCAGAAGCAGCATGTTAGGGTGAAAAAATATTCTATATCCTGTCTTAAATGCTTGTCAGTCAACTAGATCTCGATACTAAGTACTGACATCAAACCAAGTTTTCATTTTAATAATGAAGTAAGAACACTGAGTTTTGCATTCCTGAATCACTTGACCGGATGAAAGATAGGCTGAAAGTGTCTCCTAAGTCATACTATCCTAGTATTTTTCAGAGTGGTTGTTCTTTGTTTCTTTCAAAGATGTGCAATGGTAAAGGCAGACAGGTCAATATTTGGTTAGTACTAAATACAGTGAAAAGACCAAGGAATTTCAGCGCCTACAGCCTCCTGTCAGCTTGCAGAAATGGCAAAGAATATAAAATTCAATGGGGACTGGTTTAGACACTGAAAATCAAACACTGTGCTCATTATTTATATTTTATATGGTAATACATTTACCCTTTATCAAAGGTTTTTTGCTTTCTCCACTACTAACAACACTTTGTCTCAGGAGAAGGGCCCCAGCAGTGCAAACAGAAGACAAAATGTGCTTACCTGCATAAATATTTATAAAACTGAGCCTGACATTAGCATAAGTTGGAGCTGATTCACCAAGTACAGTGGGGAAAATCAGACACAATTGAGGCAATTATGTGTACGACGCTGCGGCAGGTGAGAGAGAGATGTGGTCTGTGGGAAGAAATGCTCTTCCCTGTCCACACAGTGAGCGCAGCATGTCTCATCCTAGAGGAACCCTGGCACTCAGTGTGAGAGACAGGGTCCCCTCCCCATGTATCAAGTCCTCGCTGTCACTTCTGTGCTTGCCCAGTCCACCAGCACAGCACGCTGACACTTCTGTTCTGCTGCCCAAAGGTCTCCCCAGAGTGTGGGTCCATGATAAGGAGAAGACACTTGACCACAAGAGCTCTATTGCTCATGGCAATCATGGAAAGACCAGAGTGGGCTTTGTGGCCATACATCTAAATCCCTTTGAGAAGGAGGGGTGAACAGTTCCATAAGACAAAGGAGGATGTGCCATTACTGCTTATAAAGGAGAAAGGCATGAGAAAAGCATCAGAATGGAACTTGAAGTTCAGCAAGACATATGAAATGATAATTCTTTTAGCACAGCAAAAATCTAAATGAACTAAAAATCTAAATTAACTCCTCTAGGTTGTTCTGGAGCTTTCCTTTCCTCATATGTGGATACTCAACACATTGCTTTTGGCAGCATATCTGCCAAAATTTATAGCATAAGTCAAATAATTTGAACTGAATATTAAATAAACTTATATAAATGGTGATTGATATTTGCTGGCATATTTTCATGAAAACATAAACATCTTAGAGAAATAAAAAAGAAGACATTTCCTAGTTAAAACAGATAACAAGAAGAATAAAAAGAGATAACTAGAGAATCAGATACATCTAAAAAAGAGTCATATATCAATCAGTTCAGGCCTAAAAAATAGGTTTTATTTATCATAGTTGTATCATTCCTTATGGAGATACATTGAGGCTGAAATTGCTGGACATAAAAACTTCTTGCACAGTCTGCTAAGTTTATGGCACATTAACTTTGTCTTTGTTGAATAACCACAGATTTTGAGAACAGAGTAAGAAATTAAAGCTGTTATAACTAAAAGCTCCATTACAGAGGTGGTACTATGCCACTTTTTCAGTGAAGTAGACTACTGAGTTGGTAGCCTGTGCACCTAAATACAGTGCTTAATGCTGAAATTTTAAGTCACCAGAAAAATCATAATCATGTCGTTGTTCTGATATTTGTAATAGCTCATATATAGTATGTCAGATACAACACTGTTATACTGCTATCTTCAGACACTGAGAGTTCACTTTTAAAAGTTGTTCTTGGCTCTTCTTTTTTTGTGAGACCACTGTGAAGCTCATCACAGTGTCAGAGATGCATAAAGGGAGTGAGTAAATACATGTTAGAAGTGCATAAAGTGCATAAAGCGCTTCCTAGATGGGTGTTTTTTCAGGCACGAGTTCGTGATTTCTACTTGACAGATATGGAGCTTGGCCATTGAGGGGAAAAGCATCTCTCTCAAATACACTACCCACACATTTTGCTCTTAACACCGAGGAATTCAGTGCTCATTTTTCTCTCCTCTAGGGATGAACTTTGCTATCTCCAGCTCCTGGGAAAGTTCAGTTTCCCACCACCGCCAGCCCCCCCACTGGTACTGCCCACTTTGTTCCCAAGACGTGTTTGAGGAGGCTTTGATCAATGGCTGAGAAGCAATCTCTCAGATAGCTAGGGACCCTCTGAAAGGTTTTGGCTGTCAGACCAGAGACATTAAATTAGGCAGCTGTCAATGTGGAGCCCATGCAGGCCCTGAAGCACTGGTATAATGCTCTCAGGCAACCCAGAAGGCTTTTTAGTGTGGTAGTTAACGCTTTTAAAGGTGTGTGGCAGTTAATAAGCCAGCCAGAGAGTCAAAAGGTTGCAGTCTTTAGACTTCTAGTTTCATGCTGTGTTTACTGAATCATGCTGTCTTCTGAGTTATCGGGTCCTATTTCTTCTCTGACGCTCACTGCATCTAAGATCTTTTAAGAATATTTCACAATGGAATTCATTGGGTTGAAGAAATTCCATTACTTGAAAGCTAATGTGAGAATTATTCACATAATTGAAGTGCAACTGCACAAATTTCCAGCTGATCTAAAGAATATGGGCTCTGTTAGACATTTTCACTCAAAGGTAAATGCAGGTTGACCCAGTACTTGGTTGAATAAACTTTCCTGACACTAAAAGACTTGACCTTGAGGTTTTGTCACTTGTGATTTACCGTTTTATTTGAAGATTTACCAGTGTTTATTTTTAGTGCAGATGTTGATCTAAAGACATTTGTAAACAGAAATTAACTCTGTTGAAATAAAGAAAGGACTTCTGTATTTTTCACTTATTTCTGAAAAACCTGTATGTTGCTAATTTTGTTCACATTGATCAGAAATTTTAAGTAGAAAAAAATATAAAGATCCAAAATCATTTGGAAATTCCTGGAATCCATGACAAATCCCTGAGTCCAGCAGAAATAAGATTTATCTATCAAGTCCATAGGACCAAAAAGGTTTAATTGCACCATCAGGAAATTTGACCAGAGGGTATATTTATTCCCTCTCCCCTCATTTTGCAGGCTTAGGATCCCCACCTGAAATATGTGTGTCCACATGCTGCATCAGAAGTGAAGGGGAACAGAGATACAACTTAGTACAAGATGTAATAAAGAACTAAAACATTTTCTATACAAATTCATTGAAAGTAAGGAAATTGGTAGCAAGAAAGCTAGGTAGAGGGATTTTTGAATGTTGCTGTCTCAACTGATAAATATTCTCACAGAACCATTTAATGCGTTGTTGTGTTGTTGTGTTATAAAGTAAAATGTTTATAGCAGTTACAGTAAATATGTATCACACCTCATGAAGAAATGGGGATGGAAAGAGAAAGGAGAGTAAGAGGTATCTCCTTAATAAATTTTAAAATTACAACACCATCAGAGCTGCATTGCACCAAACGTTACTTCTCTAATGTTAGTGATTACCCAGAAACCAAGATCCAGCCATTGCACATAACTCAAATACCACCCTTTGTAGAGCTTAGTCCAGATGCTGCAAAAAAGTGACTGCAGTGAGCTGTAGCCAACGGCAACATTTGGCCGCTCGTATTCTAGTACATAAACATTTATATTCCAAACTGATGCACATAAAAGCTCATGTGGTAGAAAACAGCTCTTCCAGCAGATGAGTTACACTGAGCATCTGGCTGGTAAAGCAGAAGGTTTGCCCTGTGCCTCAGGCGTCAGCCTGGCACTTGTGAGCCCCAGGGAGAGCACACCAGAGCACAGCACAGGGTACTGCCAGCAAGTTCCAAACAGGAGGGGCTCACAAGCACACAGAACAGAAAAATNTTTTTTTTTTTTTTAACAAAGAAGAACTAGGTGCATTTGCTGCTCTGGATTACTATTACTATTGGGTATTTAAAATCACAGGGTGGTTTTTTTTTTACATTTCTTAATTAGAGATTTGGCATCTACCTTTCTCAGAGATAATTAATGAGCAAGCATCCACTATTATGAAGGCAATCCTTGGTAAGCTAGACAACATTTTTTCCCTAGTGAGCATGACGTGAAGTACCTCTGTCCAAGCCATGAGATGAATAGAAGTGTAGGGACTGAGTTCATTATTAACTTTCAGAAAGAAGGTTTCAACTGCCAGTAACTGTGAGACTAATTGAAACAAATATCTCTGCTGAACACATTAAGATCTGTAAATTTGACGACTGACAATGATACTCTAGGTCTGTCAAACTATACTTCCAGATTATTTTACTTGAAAAATGTTTGAAATGCTTCAAGTCTCTTTACTAACACTTGAAGGAAATATATGATGAACGTAAGAACGATTTATTTCTCAGTTTGTTAAAAGATTTTCACATAGCCTTGTTTGAAATATGGAAGAGTTCCCTCTAAATCCCTAGCCAATGAATGCCAGGGCTTTTGTAAAATAATAAAAAAAAAATCTTCCTTGGCAAGAGCTAGTTATTTTAAAGTCATTCTTCAGTCATCTAAAGTTGAGAAAACAACTGATCTTAGGCACAACTGGAAAACAAGAACTCAACCTTAAAAAAGGGAGATTTGAGCTGTGTGCATTACACGTGAGTACTGAAGCCCTAGAGAGAAAAACATTCACAGAAATCTGTCTATTGACAGCAAAAATGGTATCTAGCTTCTACGTTTACTTGCTTGAGCTTCTTTATGCTGCTGTCTAGAGTTTATTAAGACAAACAAGTCACAGGAGTTTTCCAACATGGGGAGATCCTAATTTTCAGTTTGAATTTCTAATATCTGCTTTTCTTTTAATGTTTAGAACTCCCATTTACTTTTTTTCCATTTTATTGGTATTTCTATGCTCTAACTTCAGCAGCAGCTTTATATGCATGAGGCACAACCTGTTCAGCTGTCATCAGTAGGACTGTCTGAACAGACAAGTTGTTGGTACTTCTTTGTATGCATGACCTCTGTATGTCCACTACAGTGGTGTTTAAACACTGCTTTATGCAGAGGGGTCAGCTCCTCTGTGAAAGCTTTCAACACGATGGGAATGTCTCACGCCCGGATGCCCAGTAGAGCATGCCCTGTTTGATATTCAGTCGCAGAGGGACACAGCTCAAATGGTTTTAGTATTGATTCACGTTAACCAAGAAAACCAGGTAGGACCATTTAACTGATCTATATTTTTCTACTAGGCTCTCCTCTGTTGGGTCAGAAATTCTGCATCTGGAAAGATCTTGCTAAGGCTGCATGCAATGAAGCCTTAAGACTAGTACAGACAGTCATCAAATCTCGAGGAAAAGCAACTGCACCAACTGCTGGTCATATGAAAGGTCTTCCTTGCTGACCTAGGGCTCCACGTGGGAGGTTGAAAAGCATATTTAAGCTCTAAGTTACTTCACCTACAAGAACAGGCTTTGGAGGACTGATGTGAGGGACAAAATACTCTTGCATTAGTTCCATTTCCACTCATGTTCAGTTTGTGGTTTTTTTCCTCTCTGTTCTGCTCTCTGTTAATCTTGAATCTGCATTTACTCATTACAATACAAACATACAGGTTCAGTATAGCATTGAATGTGATCACAACAAACAGAAGACATCAATTGTCTCTGTGAGATAGGTGACATGGCCAATTCAGAGAAAGCTGATCCAAGCTAAAATATTACTTCTTGTAGCATGAAAGCCTCTGTTTCATAATATACAATGTTCCAGAGATATAAACTAAGAGGATTATGTTGTCATTGTCCCTTGTCATGCTTTAGAACAGGTGGAAAAGGTTAAGTCAGAAGGCAAGGAAAATTGGAGTTTCAAAATCTCTGTTTTGGATATCACAGAGGTATTTTAACTCTTTGCAAAGCCCATTTTTAAATCTCTTTAATAGTCAAATGTATATGTTCCTTGTCAGTACAAGATTTCAATTTGTACTAGATAATTTCTAACCAAGACATTGATTATCTTAGAAACTACATTTGAAAAACAGAAGCTAAATACAGAACTGTACATCTCTATTAGCCAGGTCACAGGCCGTGCAAATAGTGTAGCCATAAAAGTAAAAGCCATCCATGTGCACAACACTGAGATACATTTCTCATACCTTCTTTCTTACCAAATAGGTTCCAACTGCAGAGAAAAAAAAAACAAATTGATATAGTGTTCCTAGAATATCATGCATACAAATATTTAAGAAAAGTTAAATAATTCTGAAAAGTTTAACTTTGGTTCTCAAATTAACATTGAGGTGTTTCAGTTTTTGCACAAGTTAGGGCATATCCTGAAAAATGCACATTATATACCCAACTTTCATCTTCATTGTTAAATAAAAAGTTGCAGGAGTAGAAAAAATTATTTATACAGTGAAAATTATTTGTATTCCTTGTAGCAACTCAATTCTGCTCTTCTAAATCTCAATTACTTTCACAAAATTTATAATTTTTCTTTTTCTTTAAACTCTAATTAAATGGGAAAATGTTCAAAAACAAAACTCAAATGCTTTTAGACAAATCAATAAAGTAGCTGTATCACCTCTAAAACTAGCTTACATTAAACTTTCTGTGAGACTCACAAATGCAACATACAGTGATATAACGCTTCCATCAAATCATAACTGAAAAAGAAATATCTGTGAATAAATTAGCATATTTCAACTTATGCACATAGGTAGTGTGATGAGGGAATCAATCTTTGAGCTGTAACAGTTGTCAGATTTATTTTCTATATTACCAGCATTCTTTGTCTCGTTTGCAAAAGAGAAGTGTCTTAGAAATGATGTTTTCCCAAAAAATGTCAGAAGCATGGAGCTGCCTGTTGAAAGCTCCAGTATGTTTCCACAGATATTTCTATGCACTTATGACTTCAATTTACATTTTCTTTGACATACAGCCAGGTAAGATAAAGGCTCCTGAAAAGTCCTTCCAGTTTTCTAGAAAAGTCTAGGAGTTTCCCAACACAGAGCTCAACAAATTTTTTTTACAAGAATAATCAACCAAATTGAAAATACTATTAACATTTTAATTTAGCACTGGATCATCTTTTGTGCAGCAAAAGCATTGCCTAGGTATTTTTTAAAGTGACATTTTTTAAAACTGGGAGAGATCTATCAATGGACAAAAGAGAAATAAAGACCACATGTTGAGTCCATGCTTGATAGTCTGTACAATTTATTGTGAAGAACCACTTGTACCAGGACTGCCACAGAGCCTTTGGTTTGAAAGGTTAATGACTGCAGCAATCACAATTTCAATTTACAAGAAATGGGATGACAGGAAGCCAAATACAAATTGGAAATGTCCCACCGTGATGGCAGCTGAGCAACAATTCATCAACAACAGCACAGGAATATTGTAAAGCCAGAGTGCTGGGGACAACTTTTTCAGTCTGAGAAGAGCTTAGGCCTTATATTAAGCTCATTTTTCAAGGATAGTATAGAAGCTTAAAAATAGCTAAATTACCTAATATAGACATAACTTCTCCCTGGAAAATTTTCCACATAATAGTTGTTAGGTTATATGAAGGTGCTTCTCCCACCTCCTTACGTTTTCTTTAGTGTATATCCCCTTACGTTTTAAAGGCTGACTTTGAGTTCTACCAAAACAGCCATTGTCCCAAGGCATTTCAATCATCTTTGATAATTCCCTGGAACTGTACTCTACCTCTTGTGTACTCAGAGTACCAGCTCTACTACAATGTGATCTGAGACTTTCTAAAGCTTTCAGGTGTTTATGTACACAGAAAGATGCTCTGTGAGACCCAGTTTGCCTTCTGCCTGGATTTTGCATGTAATTTGTGTACAGTGAAAAATAAAATTGATGAAAATAAATAAAAATCTTGAATCATCAACACTACAGAAATGCAGGTGTGTTTTACTGCTTTCTCATCTGAACTGAGTCGCAACCACATGCAAGCAATTTGAAGTCAGAAATAAAAAATAACTGGAGGTAAGCTGTCAAAAGTTCTGTTCATCCCCATCTCAGAACAGATATCCTAACACTTGACAGGATTCAGGGAAATAAGCAGGCTGGAGCGAGATTCTATAGACAAAAGCTTTTCAATTAGTACTAATGTGCTGTAGGATGTGCTGCTAATTTCATCTAACAGGACAACAACGTCAGCAGAACTGCAGTAACTTCAGTTCATGTTTTAATAATTTATCTTGCTTTTTATACTTTCATTATTGAAGAGATAGTTAGACAGGAAAATATCATGTGAAAATTATAAATCACAGACATAGGATCTGTACAAGATTTTGATGACATAATGCTAAATATGTGTGCCTGTGTGTTTCATTACATCTTTTCAGTAGTTTCCTTCTTAGTGGAATGAATAAACAGAGTTATCACAGATTGAGAGAATTCCTGGGGCTGGAAGGGATTTCCAGAGATATCTGATTGCATAATCCTATATGCAGGCCTACCTGGAGAGGATCCCCAGGACCACATCCAGAGATGTGAATATCTTGAAGCAGGAAGATGACACAAACCCAGTGGGTAATCTGGGCTGGTGGTCAGTCCCACTCACAGTGAAAAAAATGCTTCCTGATGTATAGAGGGAACATCCTGTGTTTCACTTTGTGCCTACTGCCTCTGGTCCTGGCACTGGGCACTACTGAAAAGAACCTAGCTCCATCTTTACACCCTCCCTTCAGATATTTATATATGCTAGTAACATCCCTGCTGAGCTTTCTCTTCTCCAGACCGACCAGTCTCAGCCCTCCCAGCTTTTGCCCATAGGAGAGGTGCTCCAGTTGCTCAGACATATTTGTGACACTTTGCTGGATTCTCTCCAGTATGTCCATGCTTTTGTTTCACTGAAGAGCCCAGAGCAGGTAATAGCACATCAGATGTGGCCTCACCAGTGCTGAGTGAAGGGCTGGTGTGGTTCCCAGGGCTCCCCTTGACCTGCTAGAAATGCCTTAGCTAAAGTAGAACTGCCTTTTCTGCACGGACAGACACATTTTCTGGCTCACGCCCTCCAAAGCAAAGTCAGTGTCCATCTGGGTGGCACCCAGGAGATGTTGGTACACAAAGCAGAAGTGTGAAGCACACAGGCATGGAAATACTGGCAGGATAGCACTAAGCTGGGTCACAGAGCGAGAAGGGGGGTGGCCTGGGGCAGGCAGAAGAAGATGACGGGGCACTGCCAAGGGGCAGTTGTCCAAGTGCAGACCATGGGAGACACTGTAATACCACTGTGGATCAGTATCCACCACAGCCACTCAAGATATATTGGATAAAAGGTAGATATGGGACAGGTAAGGTGAGTGAACTAATCAGCATAGACAAGCTCTTGCAGAGCTGAGGGAGATTGTCCTATCAGTTCTCAGTGATTAGAGAACTGTGCCCTAGCACCACACATTGCAGTACAAACTGTTAATATGAGAAATAAACTCCAACTCAACAAAAGGTTTGAAATCATCCATTTCTGAAATATAATGCTTGATTTATCTTTTTAAGAGTCACTAGCCCTGGGGATGCTTTACAACATTTTAGACTATAATTTATAATTTTTCAACAATATTATACACAAAACCACTGAAGTTCATCCCATTAACTCTATATAATCAAAGATATGTTATACATTCATGTCTTGGATTTTCATGTATCATCAAGGAAATTAAACATGGATGAAGATGTATTACCATGTCTTACCATTAACATTCCTTTGATGTAAGTAGAACTTACATCTTGGAACAGAAAAGAATATGAAGCACTGGAATTCCTCTTTTCAGAAAATGCTAAAGAAGGTATCAATTAAGTACTTCCTTATAACCTACTCCCTTTTCTCCATACTTCATTTTATGCAAAGAAATATAAAGGTTCTTAGTTTCTGAAACTCTAAAAATAATTACTCTTGGAGAAACAGACAGAAGGCTTATTTTATCCACTATACTTTGTACCTTTTTGCCTTAGATAATTAGGGACATTAGATCATGATTTGCAATGTCTGGAGAATATTGTCATTAGCAGGGGAATGATCTCTGGAACCCTGAGGAAATGAAAACCTTTTAAGAGCCATCACTGTTAATCACTAACTTGCCAACATTATATACTTTCTGGAACTCAGGACCATACAGACAGAACACATTAAATGATACTGTCTTTCTTGCATTGTAAGTTTTTGATAAAAACATATGTTTAAAACATCCCTTTGCATGTCTTCCTTTCTTTACATAATTCAGGAGAGCTAAGAACTCAGCATGATTTACACTTCTTGTACAAAGCTATTGAAGATATCCTCTCTGATTCTATAATTGAGCTTAATTGTGTTTTTATTAACTCATCTGAGTAGTAAATGTGATGCGTAAGTGGTCATCCTTTTTCACCCAGTAAGGGTGGAAGAAAAACTTAACTACAAGGCGATAAATGCAATTAATCTTTAGCTTCAGCTTAGCAAGAGACATATCATTTGCACAGTTGCAATACTTACAGCTGAAATTATAGATTAACATTAAACACTGCCGATTAAAAAATTGCCATTATTAATTATTAAATAGAATATTTCTTTAATGTTTTCCATCCAATGTAAACTGCATGCAATATTTCACATATTTTTTAATCAGATGAAAGATAGTAAAATAAATAGAGAAAAGGTCAATTTTTAAGGAAAATAGAACTCAGTACAACTTACTAACATCTTTTGAGTCTTATTTCTTTGCTGTACTAGTCCTTCATACCTCACAAGTCAAAGCCAAGCCCAGCAGTACAGGGCAGCTGTACACACTGGAGAATGAGTCAGACTACACCCATGTACTGGGGTCCTCAGTTAGGATCCCTGCAAAATAAAACACTGGACCTGCCACTACATCACACATTAACAGCAAAAAAACCCCACAATTACTCCTAGTAAAGGGATCTAAGAAGTTTATAGATTTGTAGAACTAGTGAGAACTGATTAAGTTATCTACAGCTGTTTAACAAATAAAAAAGTAATCAAGTGCAGTTTAAGTCAATTATTTCTTGTGACATCTCCTGTGAATATAAAAATCAAAATCTTTCTTCTTACTGACCAAACTCCCTAGCACTCTTCCATTATTGCATCCTTAGACAAACAACCTCAACACAACCTTCAATTTGTCTTTGAACAAAGTCCTACTATGCTAAGTTATAATTATTCTCTCCTTGATGCTTTCTATTTTTTCTGAATCTTTTGTTCATTAAATAGTTTAATGACATTAGACCAATTGTTTCAGAGTGATTGTTTCCTCATCTGATTAGACAAGCAGTATTTAGCTACTGAATCTCATGAGCGGCATTGCACTCTTACACAGCTGAGATTGCAGTGGCATATCTTGTAAACAGACTGCAAATTCAAAAAGGAAGTGCTTACATTCTTGAAACCTCTATATAAGATCTGAAGTTCCTTCTTTGTGAATTTGCTCTGTGCTTCCAGCAGTTCAAGAGCTTCAGGTCTATGTCGTACTGTGGCCATTTCCATTTCATCTTCTACAGTGTCTGCAGAATACAAGAGACAGAGAAGGAAAGCTCAACAAGAAGTACAGGTAGTAGAAATACTTAACCCTTTCAAAAAGGCAGAGAAGAAAAAAGGA
>VWZN01005583.1:0-16458 GCA_013396955.1 Regulus satrapa | reverse complement strand
GGAAGGGAAGGGAAGGGAAGGGAAGGGAAGGGAAGGGGCATTTTCTTATAGAATATTTTTGCAGCTTTAATGACAAATGATGAGTCCAATTTGAACTTTTAGGAAAAGGGTGTCTATCATCTGCTTCTGTGGCTGTGAAGAATAGTGAACAGCAGTGAAGATCCAGTAGCCTGCATTATTATCTCATGAGTAGTAATAGCAATAAACTGGAAAGCAAACATCCTGCAAGAGCATGCATGATACATTCAGTATGACTTTTCTGTTTATACAACTCTTTGACCAAATGAAACAATTTTATAAAACTTTAGTCACTCCAGAAAACTGAAAATTTTCCGTCAGTTAGATAATGAATGTGAATTCATGGTATCAGGCTGGGATTTTTATTGTGAAGTTGTCCTTTGGAAAGCATGTGAAATTGATGTTGCAGATCCAGCAGCAGATCTTCCTTTGAGTATTGTACAACTGACACTTTAGGAGAAATACTATTGAGGGTGAGCAGCCTAAGTGGGCACATGATGGTTTTAGTGACCTCTTCTTTGGGTAAGTAAGAATAGGGATATACACATTCAGGGTTTAGAGTTGAGTGTAGTCCTAAAACAATGAGAATAAGCAGTGCATTTTTTTCCTAGGCAGAGTTTTAAATAAGAAAGTTCAATAAAACAGCTAAAGAAATTTACAATGGGGTGCCGGTCACCTGTGATCAAAAATACAAATATGTCTGTCCATTTCTAAGTACTGCCAGCATTAAACGTAACTTACATAGCACTCTAGCCTAATTTAATGAAATGCCTTAAGAGTTATATGAACTATAGAAATATAACATGCCTAATTGTAACTTCTACAATGCTGAAAGTACGTATTTTATGACTCTTTATATTAGAATTTAGTTTTATTTGGTTCAATATTCATAAGCCCAAACTATTGGAATACTCGATTAAAGTAGTATTATGCCTACAGCTTCATATATTTTTATTCTGCTATAATGCAGTAATAATAGCTTTCAGATGCTTGGGAGAAATTCTGCATCAGAAGATAAAGTTCATCTAAGCAAAAAATAAACAACCTTTAAAGAAAGACTTATTTAACAATATATATGCTCTTTGGAAAAAATCTTCCAAAAATGTAGGGCCTTTTCCTTTCTGCTGGGAAAGATATGTTGCTGCTAGCACACATCTCAAGAGGATGATCTCAGTGTGACCCAAGTGATTTTTTTTTTTTTTTTTTGCTAACTGCAACTCAACACTAGGTACTTAGATTCAAAAAAAATAAACCTGAGAATAAATATTGTTGAAAGCTCACTTGTATTTTATACTCAAATGGTTACGTGGGATTTAAAGGGGTTTTGATTTTAGACAGAAAAAGACTTAATTTGAAATGAGTTCTCTAAGCACCCATTTTTAAAACATCTGTCTACCTAGAGAGACATCTACAAGCTTTTCTGGAAGCTAAATGAATGCACATAATAAATGTGAAGCTAGAGATAAAGGCCAGACAGTGTGCTGAGCACAATACTTGGTACATCCTTAGTAACAAACATTTTTGTTGTGTTTAAATGATTCAGTGAGAATGTAGAAGACTGCAATAGGCTGATTATGTTAATGAAAAGGTTCAGTATACCATTATTCACACCTGACTTTCTAGTGTCTTACCGATAGAAATAATAAAAATGTAAGATCATAATAAACTTCCTAAAAATGTACCAATTGTGGTGACTAAAATGCTAAAGCATTCATGAGTCATTTGCAGGTTTTTAATTTCTTTCTTCACAATTCAAGCTAACAGGCTGGAAAAAAAATAGGTGGGAAAATGTCTGAAAATCTATTTTAAATATATATATATTTATCTATTCCTAAACAATAATGATTTCTATGGCATTTCATATTTCAGTTCTTTGTTTTCTTCAGCCTAGATAAGTTATAAGTACTTTTTTCTTCATAGAAATGAAACTTCATGTCAACTGAAAACCAGAAACAAGTTCACAATCCCTCATTAATGTACCAATCAAAAAAAATTCTTACTGCTTCCATTAATTAGTAGATTTCTAAATAGTAAAGACATGTTAAAATGTAAATATCACAGGAGATATGATTCGAAGTTTTCATTATTCATAAAAGAACAAAATGGTAAAAACATTGCAAAAAGCGAATGTACTCTTCAAATAATTAATATCTGCAAAAACTGTGTACATGCATTTCCCTGCACAAACTCCACATTATAGCCTCCCTAACCATTTAATAACTTCTTAGCATGTTTTTCTTTTACAAAGCAATTGAATGTAGTCCTACCCTGGTGTACATGCATGAATCTAGGGAATGATGGTTTTAAGTTTAGACTTACTAGACTAGAGCACATAAATAGATGTTCTTTTACATGCTTTTTTCTACAGGAACACTGAAATATGTTCAATAGAAATTCTGAAACACAATTTTAATATTTTAGATTAACTTTGTAAGCACATATTGAAATGCAGAAGTGCAAATTCAGGCTATGGATATTTCAACACATTACTTGTTTAAAAAAATTTCCCTGATAATTTCTTAGGAATTCACATCATGTGGCTGTCATTTTCAGTGCTGCTGTTTTCATTCCTAGGACCCTATAATGTGACTTCTTTCATGCTAGCAGAAATTAAATAGCATATGATGTCAAAATAAAATAATAACTATGTACGTCTACAGTGATAGTCTTATTCAACATTTTCACTTGATATAACATTCTTACTTAATACAGCACTTCATTATTGAGGAGAATACGGAGAAAATTATTGAATGCACCTTTTTTTACTGCTTGGTTTTTAAATAGGAAATATTTAACATTAAGTTCAACTTCTCTTCTGGTTTATAGAATACAATCAGTAAGGAAAATATAAGTTTGACACGGTCAAGGTTTCTGTGACTGACTCTAAATATATTTGGTTATCTGTGCAGATGAAGAGCTTACATAGAAATGTGGAAGGAATAAGGATGTGTTATTCTCCCAGCAACTTCAAACAGATCAAACTTTCTATTAATTCTGTTTTATCTCCTTATCTATTCCATGCCCCATCTCTGCCAGTGTTCAGGTTGGACAGAACTTTGAGCAACCTGGTCTTGTGCAGGGGGAATGGACTAGATTTTAAAGGTCTTTCTTCCAACTCAATCAAACATGTGATTCTCTGAATCCTTTTATTGTCTTAGGGGTCTGTTGCTCAGATCATGCAGCTGAAAGTGACTTATCCAGAAAGAGTTATTAACAAGTGCCACAACAGTAACTGCAGCTTTTAAGCTACCTCATTTTCAATTAAAACACACCAGCTGAAGAGATTATGAAAAAAATTAATCAGTATACATCCAGAAATTCAGCCCTTTTCATCTCAAATACTTAAAAGGAAGCAAGTACCAGAGTTTTCTATACAGAGGAGCACTTGAAAGACAGTGAAGGGGGGACAGCAAAAACAAACCCTTGATCCATACCTGTGAAATCCTGACATTTAGTAGGGGCCTGTACTTCTAGTTAAGTTGCCTTTGGTTGTCCTGGATTCACTAGACATGGGAAACTGCTCGTTAAGGCCTTTTTTACCTAAGATTGATCAATATGCTTTATCAGGAGAGTATATAGGAAACCATATGGACCATTCAGCTTCTGGTTTTAGGTGCTCATATTAGTGCATAGAATTAAGTCAAATTAATCCAGATTGAATTGAGTCCAGAGAGATATTTTTAAATCTGCTATAGGAGCCAAGTAATATAGGAAGATATTCTAGTGTTATTACTATAATTTATCTAGGAATATATATGTATCTATGTATTGATCTCTCTCTCACTTGCTCTGCCCCACTATATTTATCTGTTATCTACTCTAGAGAGATTTTATTTCCTTACAGCATATCAAGACATTCAGTATGATATCAGTGTGCTTTTCCTGTTTATCCACATCCACATACTTTCTTTTCAATCTCATTATTGGTTTTCTCTCAGACACCAACTTTAAGTCCTGCTTCCTTAATAGTTTGAAGTTATATTTTCAAAACCTGCAGAGCCAATCCTTTCCTCCCAGACCAGTTATGACAGTTCCCCGTGTGTATTGGATAGCAAGTACACACAAATATATGCATAAAAATGCAAAAAAAGTTACTACTTTTTAAATAAATGGAGAGCAGGTATTAAATTTAGCCAGGGAATCACTTGTCAACTAACTTGCAGATAGTGAATGTCAACCCAGCAGCTCCTCCTATGTGGCAGACCGTGGCACTGGTATCTTGCCATCCTACTCTACACAGACATTCCTGTTCATCACTAGATTTTAAACCTCGATAAACCTTATGATTACTTCAGCAGATATCTTGTCTCTCAAATGAGCAGTTAATGAAAGTATAACTTGTGATGCANAAAAAAAAAAAAAAGTCAAATAAACAAAAGAAAAATAAAACTTGCTTTGAGTAACAGGAGATGTCGTTTTGGCAGCCGAGCAGGGCAAGAGCTTCATAAGTCGCTCTTTAATGCTGCGTTTGGAACTGTTCTGAGCGTAGAGGAAACCTAAAAAATATATTATCAGGACTGTTAACACAGGCTTGAGAACAATTTCTGTACATGCTGCAGACTTCATCATTAGAGCAGAATCCTGATGGGAAAAGACCAAACAGATTGCAGCCATCATGAATTGCAAATGGCAACCAGAATTTTTGAACAGGACAACAAAATTGTTTTGTCTTTGTATCTTTCCAGCACCAAATAAAGGGGATTTGTTTGTCTGTGTGCATCTCTTGTAGTATGCTTATAACCCACCTTAAATCATCTAACAGAGAAGTGTCAGATTATTCATTTGAAACAACAGAAGGTAAAAGATTTGTAAAAATTTTCATGTTAAAATATTTTAAAGACTTTCAAGTCTGTTTAATTTTTAATTTTAAGATGGAAAACAAAACCAAACTGAAATGAAATCCCAAAGATATCTTTTGTTGTCCTTTCTGGCAGACTTCTAATTCCATGGCTGAGCTTTCCCATATAATGAATTCGGCAATTGTGATAACAAATCTGGTACTTTTGCCTTTTCTGAGCATTAAAATATCAACCATGACATGTAGTCAGTCTCCCTTTAATATCTGGCACTCCACACATATAAATATTATTTATACTCTCACTTTAAAAACTAATTTGGCTGAATATCTAATGTTAATGTACTGTATAGCAGGTGAACAGCATCACCCTTATTTACTGTGCTGAAATTTGTTGGAGTATCTTCCTTTGAGGTCTAACCAACCATCTTATACAGAACAGGTGATGTGAGCAAGCATTGCCTGGGTGGATGTTTGCTGCAAATGGCAGACTTCACACCTGTGTAACAGCTTAGTACCTGATTTATGTTCCTGAGAGAGGCAGAGCCTGGCTGGGATATTATGCAACTCCTGCACCTTTCATCACAAACACTGCTCTATGATGGCCCTTGCCACAACAGTGAGAGTGCAACACGGGGCAAGAGACAAAAGACACAACAGACAGGTCCTGTGCTATGGGCACAGGCACCAGGATAATCTTTGGTTGTCCCCTCTTCTGCAACTGCACTGAATCCTGGTGTTAGAGACATGACATAGGACTGTTCCCAAGTCGTCCCAAGCATGTGCTTGTATTTGGGAACAGCAAGCAAGAAGCTTTAAGGTTGTTAAACTTTGTAAATAAAAGGGGGAAAATATCAGTTTTGATATGAGTGAAACAATGAGGGAAATGAAAAAGAAATGAGGAGAACCAGGGATGACTCAGCCACAGCCTGAAAAAATCGACCAATTTTCAATAGACAAATTCTGTCTCTGAGAGAGCAGCAGCTCTGGTGAATACACAAAACAATCCAGTTGCAGCATAAGGTCAGATGGACCTAAATTACTATCTCAGGAAACATCTAAACATTATAATGCAAATAATAAGAATGAATATACTTTTAGCCTCTAGCACCTAATCATCAGCTCAACTCAGAAACATAGTGCAGATAAATGCATAAAATATAATGCAATCTAGGATCTGATGTAACCTATTTTTAGTTTGAGCACCAAACCTGAGCCTTTAAATGGGTAGCTTGCTGTCTCAGCTGGCAGTGTCTGCTGTATCACACTATGCCTGTACTGTACTTGTCTGAGCATGAAAGACATTTTTTAATGTAAAAGATTTTTTTTTCTTTATTAGGAATTCTTCCAGCATAGATATGATGCAAAAGTATCTACAGCTATCTTATTTGTTTGAGAAAAGACTTGCAAAAGTTTACTGTACATGTATAACTTATATAATTACATAGGTCTGCATCTATGTAATTACTGATGATGTATACAATGCTTTGAAAAACCTAAAGGGATTTATTATTTCTAAATGGTTTGAAGCTAAAAGCCTTGAGTAAACAGACTTTTTTGCTACTTTTAGGCTCACACAAGAGCTCATGGAATTCAGTGCAAACTATACAGGCTTTGCAGTAATATGATTAAAATCAAAACCAAAATAACATATATGGGGAAAAAGTAATATCAGAGCAGTAAGTAACTGAGGAGAACAGTATAGCTTTGTACTCATTTCTGGCAGTGAATTTAAAATTCTGACACTCTGTTCAGGGCAGAGGTGAGTGGATTGGTTTATCTTCTCACAGTATGAGAAAGCAGCATGGAAGCTTTTCATTCCCAGTGGCTGCAGTTAGTTTATTCTGTAGCTACAGATGTTATGATCTCCTGATAAGTACTGCAACATTCAATGTGATTTTTCATGACCAAAAAACCACTTAATATAGAGAAAACATGTTGCACACTGGGCCTATGCTATGTCAAAACACTGAAGGTGATAATGAAGATGAAATATTGTAATAATTTCTGTGAATTCTGTACCTATTTTCCCAGTTTGAAACAGGTTAAGGAAAAACAATAACTTTTAATGTGACCATTAAGAAGCTAATTAATATAATAGATTAAAATTATTTACACAGTAAGAAGTTCTTTCTACCAGACTTGAACGTGGCTGGTCATGAAAAGAAGAGTTATGAAGCATCAACACACTGACAATGATGGACTGATGCCATTTTCTTCAAATTTCTAGAACAGAATAATAGTAATTCTTAGTCTGAAAAAAAGATATTCAGGAGAAGCTGAATTTTTCCAGGCTCTTTTTGTTGTTTGTTTGGGCTTTTTTTCCAATAATATGTTGACTAGAAATGCCATAGCTCATATCTGTAACCCACTACGGCACAAACTCCTCTGGGCTTCAAATTAAGGTTAGTTCACTGGTGCTGCCTGGTTGTGGATTTAATAATCTGTTTCCTTGCAATGAAAATTAAACTGAGAGACACATTTTCCCCCAGAATTCACAGTGGGAGTGCCCTAGAACTCATCTCTGTATGATACCACGTGGAACTGGGGGCAGCTGTCCCCAGAGGCACTTATGTTTCACAAACAGTTCTGTAACTGGAGCATGTCTCACATATCCTCATATCTTTGCACCCTTGTACTGCTACCTGTGCACAGACACGGGGCACGCGACACCATGTGGGAGAGTTTGCTATTTAGCATGACTTATATCTGTAATTGCAACTGTTAAATTCACCAATGGCCTAAACCTGCTGTGTAGAGATACGTAAACTAGAGAACTGGTACTTAATTATCAAGGTTTAATATCAAGAGTACAGCATACACATATGGCCAGTGCAATTCTTTTCCAAACTGCTACTTTATAAAATTGTACTTGACAAAAAGCATCCAAGTCATTGTCATGTGTGTGACTTAGTCATTTGTTTATCACACTGTTGATACTGCTGGTTATGAAAAAATACAAAAATATAGAAATATTTAAGAGCTAAAAGTTATAAGTGATAAATAAATGACTGTATATTTCTTATCATATATATCTACACTTATAACCTTAATACAGTAACAATACATCTAAACTTGATGTATTTACTTTTTTCAGACATATGATCCCCGTTCTAGACAGTACATATTACATATTGCCCTGTTCTTACAGACACAGGTCACACTACCACAGGAAAGACCATCTAGAAAGGAGTTTTCAGAAGCAAAATATCTCCCTTTCTAAGTGTGACTGGTGTCTGAAAATTCTTTGTAGTCAGCATAAAGCAAGGGCAGGTAGGCCACTTTTTGCCCAAGTGGCAGATAAATCAGAATTCTATCTTAAACACCCACTAAGTGCACAAGATAGAACTTGTTGCTGCCCTTGCCCAAAAAGTCATGCTCACCTCTCCTGCTTTCATCAAATGCTCTGTGCTCAAAGAAGTACCCACCTGCCTCATTGCTGCCTTTTTGTAATGGGATTTAGGTGATAAAAATGCACAGAAGGCATAGTAACCTGAGTCCTATAAAGCTTTTTGGGCTGGCAGGATGAGGCTAGAAGGATGTTTCTAGTTCAAAAATGACAAACCATTATTCCAACAATTTTCTCCTTCACTGGTAGTGAAGGACAAGAGTCACATGTAAACTACCTCTTTCCGTCCCCCTGCCCCCCCACGCCTTTTCTCTTTATGCTTATTTATTTCTGTTAATTGTTTTTCCTTCTCAAAGTCTCCCTCCTCTATTTGGCAAAGTCAGTAGGTAAGCTCCCGCTGTTTAAGTTTAACTCTGCTTTCTAGTCAGCAGCATTTACAACCCACTGGCCACCTCCAATAGCATTAACAGTACAGCTAAGCTCCCAATAGTGCTGGAATTTAGGATTTTGTTCACCTACAGAATTTTATGTCTTCCCATAAAAAATGGGAAAAATTATCTGTTTTATAAGTTCTGGATGGGATATTTTTGGAAGAGATTTAGCATAAGACCTGAAATCTAGGCTGGACAGATGATTTTTTGTAATACAAAATTTTGAGACAAAAGTGACAAAGACTCTGAAAAGGGAAAGGTTTAACTGCATGCATTAAGTGGTTTCTTGACATGATGATTTACGCTCAATTTCAGCTGTCTATGATGGAATTTCTCTCGGGGCCTAAGGGCTGGCAGCCCCACTAAACTGTTAATGGTTCATCACAGATGGAGAGACAGGGGAGACAAAATGAAGTGCAGATTTCATATTCACAGTTCAGGACTTGTGGAAGAGAGACAAATCAGGGCACATGTGCCTTCCGTGTAGTAAGCTTGGGAATAGAATGAAATTATGTGAACATAAATATTTATAAGTCTCAGCCTCAGTTCTTTGGAAGCACCTGCTGAGGAACTGTGTGAGCTGTCAGTAGGCTACTTGGCAGACCATCAGCATTATTTGTCAAGCCAGGAAAACATTCCTGACAATCTCATTTGTCTCTACACATGTGTTTTATTGAGTCTTCCTCTACGGACCCTAGCTCCTTGTTTCTCATTGCAATATATATCTATCAACTTCATTGACTACTAAAACCCTATAGATCACATCAGATCATCCATGGAGGTACTGAGTTAAAAAAATTGATTGCAGCATTTTAGCTAATACCTTGGAACTCTAACTTAAAAGTCAGATTGCTCTCTTCCACTTTAAATACTCTTGTGCATACTGCTATTAATCAGTCTCCCAATGGCAGATGCAGATTAGGAACTGATAGTTACACTTCTCTACCAATAAATTAGAGATCAGAGTCAATTGGGAAGTCTGGAGGCAACAGGATTTGATTGAAAATGAAGGGCAAAGAACCAGTGATCTTGTCAAAACCAGTAACTACAGTTTGGCATTTGTGGGATTGTCATAAGAAGAAGGATGAAAGAAGAGAGGATTAAATAGTATCAAGGAGAGAAGAAATAGAGTAGATAAGCATCAAAGTAGAAAAGTGATAAAGCAGAGAAACAGCCGTATTTTTCTCCTGACAGTCTTCATTAAATTTCCCAACTACAGCTTTATCATTCAGACCATGTCTTTCTATGATATACAGGCAGTTTTTCAATCTGAAAAACCGCTTATGTTATAAACAGTTTCTGTACAAATGGTCAGTGTAAACATTATCAAAAACAGTTATAAAAATCTCAGGGTGCATAAACACTGAAAATTGCAGAGTTTCTTCAGAGCAAGAAAAGAGTAATAGTAGTGCTTGAAAGAGTAATAGTGCGTCAAGATGACTTAACTAATTTAATACCACTTAACGTGGTTGCATACACACTCTCTAAGTGTGTGTAAAACTAAGCTGGTTCTGTATAATAGGAAACACATTTAGATCATTTGTTTTCTTTAGAACAATCTCACTTGAAGTGGACCATGTGAGCATATGAAAAAATTCACAATGAATCAGATTTACTGCTATGCTAAACTATGCAGTTTCCTTTCTTTGCTCCTCCCCCACTTGTTGCTTAATAGAAGTTTTTAACTACCTGCCATGCATACAAATATATTCACAGAACAATTTACATCAACAGAAAGTTACTTATCTTGTGGAGATCTAGAAAGAAGACAGATTAGGAAGACAGGAAAACATCTGCTTTTAAGGCAGATTAGAGATCATTCTCCTTGGCTGTGTCTTTTCACAGGCAATTTGGTGCCACACAAATAGTAAGTGATGCTACAAAAGTGGAGATCCTGACTATGGATGGCTTATGGATACAAAGAGTGAAGAAGGTGGAAACTTGGGTAACAGTGAAATGGGCCCTAGCACTGGGCAGACACATCTGGGCACCCCAATGGTGCTGTCCCTGCTCAGCAAGGAGCTGGAGGGTTGGCACCAGAGACGGCACAGTGGGGGCTGTGAAAGGCCCTCCAAGCATTTAGCAGGTCACAAACAGCGGCACAGGCCCATAAAGAAAAGCTGTTAAGGAGACTGTTAATTTCTACTAATTACTAGATTGAGTTTATCTGTTTTAGTGGAGATTCATTGAGTTTTGCAGTGGAGAAAAACTAATTAATGGTTCAACTGAAATGAAGGATCAGTTCTAACCTGGAGGCTAAAACCCAATGGCATACAGTGCAGCAAAAAGTGAAAAACACCATTGTAAGAACACTAGAGAAAGCAAATGAAATAAAAGAAAAATTAGTCTACCAAAAATGAGTTACAGAAATCAAATGGGTGATTTGAGATGACCTGGAATTAAACAGTTCATAGAGAGAGGGGAAAAAAAAGCAAAAATGTTTCAGAGGAGTTAATAATTTGAATTAAAAAGTAAAGAAATTTGAAAGAAAATGAAAGAGACCTTTCAAATATTCATTACCTCTAAATTTAGCTTCTTACCTATCCTGTGTCTGTGCTGCATGTGAACATGTACAATGCTGGACTCAGGCATTTACAGTTGCCAAAGGAAAAGCAGCTGGAGTCAGACCAGGGGCATGGGTGTCCCTGGTCTGTGGTGTCACTCCCTGGGTGGAGCCAAGGGGTCCCTGTGCCCCTCACTGGAGTGGGTGGGAGTCCCAGTCACTGTGCTGGGTGCATGTCCTGAAAAACACCCACAGCAGCCTCCAGAGTGAGTGAGAGGCTCAGTACCAGCAGCTGCAGTGGGATCCCAGGTCACAGCCCTGCAGGGGCGAGCAATGTCTGTCTCCCCTCCAAATCATGTATGGGGAGCGTGTTATAACATCCCTTAACAAGCAGACCAGTTTTTGTGCAGAGAAGTTTATCATACTCATTAGGAAAGTTAAAGACCAGAGAGAGATACTTTTAATGAATTATTTGAGGAGTATACCTTTGTAGCGTTCACACTAACGTCTAATTAAGCTGAATGGAAAGAATTAATCTGCAGTGCTCCAGGCAGTCATTTGCAATGTGCTTTTTAAATGCTTTATAGGAATTTAGAGAGAACTGCCACAAAATGGGGAAATTAAACCAGAACACGTTTTTCAGTTCTGCTGAACTAGTCAGTGAGTCAGCTATGACCTAGGTCGGTCAGGAATAGGTCTTTTCCAAGCCTGCTGTCAAAGTCAACAGCAAATTTTCAACAGAAATGTGTTGGATTTGTCTGGAGCTTAAATTTTATATTCCATACCTAAACTGCTAACATTTTTCTGCCAATTTTTGCGGTTTGGTCTCATTTTGATTGGGGCTGATAGTGACATCACACTCTCTTTGCACAGAAGACACCACACCTTTCTGGCATACTGAGTTCAGTAGATAAACTGTCAGTTTTAAGGTAGAGTCCTGCACTTTCCACTGATAATCTATATCCTACTTTCAAAATGTTACCATTTTGACTAATTTTGAAGAGGAGAAGAAAAAAAGTAATGAAGATGTTACTTTTCCCTTTTGGAAAAAAAAAAAAAAAACCAAAACAAGAAAACCAAAAAACCTAAAGAAATAAAAAATTGTGCCATTCATTAAATGCTTAATTAAAAATACTTTAAAGAAGAAATATAGGAAATTGGTATCACTCCTTCCTATTCTTCAACTAGCCTTAAAAACAAGTATAACATAATGTTTATATTTACATTTGCTTTGTACAGAGCTGAGTTACTATAAATTACTTGATGTAGTTAGATGCAAGTACACCCTACTAATACAAAAAGTAAGATCAGTGTTTTATTTCAAAATTGTTCTGGTTTCCCAAAGAATAAGGCATCTGTTTTTGTAGTTTTTACAACGGTATCTACAGTTCCACCTTGAAAAGCATTTCTAGGTACACAACAGATGACAGTCTAAGTTGGTTAGAGCGAGGTGCTAATGGTGCTAATAACACCAAGGCTGTCGGTTCTTTGAATCTGTAATTGAAAACACCTGGCATGTGAGAATGATGGACTAGTAAAACAGATTTGCATCCAGACTGGCTAGAAGTGACAAATATATTCTTGTCAATCCCATCCCATAAGGACCTTTCTGTAATTTGCTACAAAACACAGAACTTCGACTTAATCTTCTCATCCACCTTGACTACAGTTGCATTTGGAGACTATAATTAAGCTCAGGCTGAAGAATTGATGGTCTGGATAGCAATCATCATATACTTTAAATTTTTTGCTAGAGTTCTAAAAGTATTAATTAAAGAAGTCTCTTTGAAGTAACAAAATCTCTTAAGTGGTAAATATAAGAACTTAACTGACAATAATTGCATGTGCAGTTTAAAGTTTCATAAGAATCAGGAGTTGTACTTGCTAATATAATATACACTAGGATGCATTTGCACCACTTGGAAGTAATGCTTAAATAAGTTTAAAACCCCTACAGTTTCTTCCTCTTAGGAAAAATAAGTCTGTGATTCAATGGCAGACTCAACTGAATTGTTGGCTGAGGGTCCCTAACTTGTCCTCTCTTTCTTTACACTGTTCCCTATGACAGCATCTGACTGCTTAAGAACAGCCCTTCTATTTGCAAAACTGGTTTTATTTCCAAATGCAGCTGAGAGCAAGGCTCTGAAATGAATTCTTTCTAAATGTCTGAAGTAGTGATGTATTTGGGTGGGATTGAGAACAAATGCTTAACCTGGGCAAGTGTTGAGTCTGTCTTGCTGTCAAGTTCACATAATGCTGTTGTGATTTTGTTTTCTACATCACAAAGCTGGAAAGAAGGTGCATTGTTATTGAAAGAGGAGAAAAATGTTTTCCTGCTAATCCTTGTAAATGAAAGAAGTTGAGGTATTCCAAGATACCTTCTGAGATTAGAAACTGCATTTATTGTCTTCTTTATTCAAGAATTTTTTGAAAGACATCTATTCTATTTCAGCTGAAGGATACCATGCATAGCAAACCCATGAAATTATTAACTAGCAAAAGCCTGAAAAATGTTAGGTGATTATACAGTGTCATAAGAATGAGATTTATCTAACGTGAAATCAAATTTTTTTTTAAAAAATCTACTTTTGTTCCTCTTTCTATGAATTACAATGTTTTCAAGGCTATTTAATTCATAGAACATGATGAGGGCAATTGGAGAAAAGGCTTTTGGATTTCACCAGCCAAAAATCCCAATAAAATTAATTCTTTGAACAAGTAGATGTGAAATCTGGCTTTAAAATGAACTTTGAAACCTTTGCAAAAAACATTAAGAAAAAAGTTTCAACTGAAGCTTTTCATCCTAAATGCTTTGCTAACCATTGCAAAGGACATACAGAAGGACTAACACTGAAAGATAAAAGAAACATCACTTACCGAATGAGAGTTTAAACTTTGAGATTTTGGCCAGCTTTTTAAAGATGCTCTTCTCTATGAACCAACAACGGCGTGCACCAGCATGCACACAAACACTGACTGCAGCATGCTAATGCTGACAGCAAGTCTTCCCTGTGGCAATTCAGGACATAAGATAAAAGAAATAAAGTGCTGCAACAAGTGGGGTTTGATTACTTTTTCCTGACTTTGTAGATACTAAAACATGCAGTTTTCTATGGTTGAAATGTTTTTTAAGTTGGTACTGCTCAATTTCTTCTTTTCCCCACAGCTTTAATTTCTCCATATTAACTTCATAATTTAGTTCTCACTTGTGTATTAATTACATTCCTAGTTCTAGTACCTCCTGCACTCTGTTCAAAATATGCTACTAAGATAAAATTCCTGCCTTGACATAAATGTACCATTCTGACATGGAGTTAGTGCTTGCTGTTCTGTAGGCATTTCTTCTAAACTTGTGTCTCCATATCGCTCTTCCAACAGTAATACTCCTTTCTCATCTTGAGGAAACTCTGCACACTTTAAATAGATACAATTCATTTAGACTAGTAACCTTAATATAAGGATATGTCTTAGTTTTTTCTCTTAGTGATCTCAGCTTTTCATCACCCAATTCTCTGACTTCCTAGCTAAGACTTTCAGACTTTCAGTTCATTACTGTGCATTCACAAGGAAATGAAAGCTGGACCATGTTCTTTTCCCCATCCTTTTAAACTTTTCTATTTGTGCACTGAGCTACAACTAGATAAAATTTTCAGAGAAAAGTAAAGAACTGTGAATGAAATGAATAAGGGCATTTAAGGGATACATTGCTTTGTATTTTGCTTGTATTATATTTCTGCTTTTATAAATGACTCCTTATCTATCTACTCACTTAGGGTCACTTAGGTCCTACTATGTGTGGGAAGACAAGAACTTCCTATGAGACTTACTGTAGTAAATCCAAGCTGACTCTGATCCTTAGGCAATAATCTCATACAGGATGATTATAAATTACAATATTTTTCAAAAGCTTGAAACAGTTACTAGAAAGAACAAAAGAAGGACTTGTGGCAGCTACTGAACAGGAAGAAGTGCTTGATTTTAACTTCAGGCAAAGAGCCTTTGCGGTGCTCTGCCATGAGCTGCATGAAGAGAAATTTTACATTGAGACTGACAGAACTTTCAACTGTGCAGGAAGAATAAGTGTGGGGACCACAGCTCTCATGGACCTAATTCTTGTGCTTTAAGTGAGTTATTTCCAAGCAAGTTGTACTTTGATAATCCTTGTGGGTCCCTTCCAACTCAGGATATTTTATAATTCAACTTGTTGAAGAGGAGGTATCTCATTTCTCTTCTGCTTGCTTGGTAGCAGTCAGAAAGAAATATAGCTGACTTTTGAACATGAGAGATCCCTGGCATAAGTCAGCTCTGACTTATGTGCTATACAAAAAATCCCTGTCTTTTACAATCCTTATTCTTAAATGCTTTTCTAATTAGTGTTCAAAATTTCTAGCTAAACCACTGTAAACCATGTATGACAACATGTATCAACTTGTGGTAAAAGGAGAGACCAAAGGAACATCAATTTATGATTCAATAAAGTGGAGGAAAGAGTACGTACCACTGAATGCTGCACTACTACCACACAGAAAACAAGGAGAGGCAAACTTCCAGTAGAGAAGCCACTTGCCTCAAGGGTCCTATCATGAATTAAAAAATATATATTTGCAAAGTCCCTTTAGAGCAAGGGTTATTGATTTGGGAGTTCTGCCAGGGCAAATCTGTTCAGTTCAGAGACTCCCCAGAGATCCCAACAAACCACACTCTTGCCACAGAGAATAAACTGCCCTGCTGGATGCTGTTTTTTATATAGGCCTAAAAGCACACAAATCCACTTGGTATATTTTTTACAGAAGGCTATGATAAGTGTTTGGGGTTTTTTTAGTTTTCTTTTCCAAAGAACTTCTTGACTGCAATTAAATAAAATATCTTGGACATTTTTATTATTATAGTTTTGCAATTGTCCTCAAGCTGTTCTCTTGTCTTCTAATAGCACATCCACACATGGATATTTGTCATCTTGGGAATCTGGAAGCTGTTGCTAGGAATAAACTGAAATTCCTTTTTAGTTTCTCAAGACTTCTTCAAATAATTTCTTTCCCAGTAGAACACAAAGAAGTTGTGTTTTAACGAAATAATTTCAGATTATTTCTTCACGATTCTTACAACATATCACTTCAGACTAATTGCCACAGTGAACTCTTTAAATTGTGAAATATGGAAAATTCCCAGTAAGTCCCAGAAAATATAAATAAGAAAAAACAGTAAAGGAGAGAAACAACAACATTCATTATGGACTCTTATATATGCATGCACAAACTCAAACAGCACAGCTAGAGACGGGAGCCTTACTGTCTAAAATGATACCTGCAAAATTTAATGGTAAATTACATTTACCATTTTTTACTCAATTTAAAATCAGGTG
>VWZN01005581.1:10885-32211 GCA_013396955.1 Regulus satrapa | reverse complement strand
AAAATATGCATTTTCACATTTCTCAGTCTACTTAAAGAGTGGAGATTAATTTACAACAAATATTACAGTGAAATATTGCTACTGTGCTTTAGAATTTTTTTCACACTCTACTACTGTTCACCTGAGTGAGGTCTTGCTGAGTTCATTTGGACTTGGTCCGGTATTGGAGTACTTACAGAAGAGTAATCTGTTTTCTTCTCAGAAAGCTTAGAGTAGTCCATATCCAGATAGATGTTGTAATCTAAGCTTTGTAAACCAAGCTGTTGTCGGTCGCTAGTGGAATTCAGATTAATTTTCTTTCTTACTTGTCTGACATAAATACTAAGAAACATGACCTTCAGGATATATTTTTCCTTTTAAGAGAGAAGTGTGCAAAGACAAAACGATGTAGTAGGTTGAAAGCATGCACTTTTCATGTTCTCATACTCCCTCTTGAGCAAAAAGAAAGTGATGGTTCTTTTTAAGCCAAAACAGAAATGTGTGTTTGCTCATTTTCATCTCCTTTTTAAATGAACTTTTGTAGCATGATATTTAGTTGTATTTCTGTGCTATATCTCTATAATGAGTGTAACACCTTACTTCTGCTTATTTTGCTTTGGTAATCTTCTGGCGGAAAATAATTTTACTCCATTTTCAGTTGCATTTTCAGAATTCTTTGATGGCAGAATGGGTAGCAGCACTGATGTGATCTCAGGAGTTTTTCACATAGTTTGTGGGTTTAGCTTGATATACAGCAAAATCCTGCTGCTTGCTTGCTCCCTTGCCACCAGTGGGAGGGGGGAGAGAATTGAAAGAGTAAAAGTAAGAAAACTTGTGGGTTGAGATATGGATAACTTCATTTTTTAAAATACAATTTTTTTAAATGAAAACCAAAGAAAAGTGCTCACTGCTAGCTGACTAATGCCCAGGAGTTCCTAAACAACAGCAGTGCTGACAAACTTCAAACCTCTTTGTCTACTTTTATTGTGATGCTATGGCATGGTGGTATCCCTTTGATAGCTGGTCCAGCTGTATCTCTTCTAGTTGCTTGCTCATCCCCACCACACTTGCTGGCATGGCAGTGTGAGAACCATGATGGCATGTGTTTATTTTACTTCTAGGAAGAATTAGTTTAATTGCCAGTGAAGCTTTAGTCATCGTGTTTTTATACTACCTGCATCACTGCTAACAAAGCCTTAGTTCATGGCCTCAACTAGGGTTTTTGATACAAGTTTTAAGAAAGCTGTTGTGCTTCACATTCTGATTGTTTAAGCTGCACAGAAGGGTAGTTCATTATGCAGTAGGACATAATTTTAGTGTGACATTGTCAAATAATCATGATGGCTAAAGGTAACACGGTAATCATGCCATGTTACTATGGTCTGTTATTACCTGGTAGTTATATAATTGAGCTGTGCTGCCACGAGAATGTGCTCTTTTTGAGTTGCTAATTAAAAAATATAAATTAGGTTTTTAATACCGTAAATCTGTCTTGTATTTTTATGTTATGTAGATGTCATTGTCTCTTTTGGAGTTCAGACCTTATTTTGACCTTAAGTCTCTGGAGAAGAGCACATTCTGTCACTGTTCAGGGACTTTCCCGTGTTTTAAGAACTGTGCAAGTATTCACAAATACAGTTTTATTACTGTTGGGATAGGTAGAGAATGAAACAAAAGTGTGGGGAAATAGAGATCTGCTAAAACTATAGCATGCGTGTTTGGTTTTGTTTTTTTTTTTTAAGTCAATGGAATTGTTACTTTTTGTGTTTGTGCATATATACATGTGGATTAGTGAATTAGCTATGTGAATTAGTTGTTGTAGAGGCTTTAGTGTTGGTAAGATGCAGAGATCTGTGTTTCAACAAGCAGTTACAAGAGAAAACTACTCCAAATTTACCGAATAATTACATATGTAGGCAAGTTGAATCTTTTCACTCTGTATAAACTAGATTGTTATTTTGGTTTCTGACTTACTGAAACTGGGGATTTTTAGATTTTAAGTTTGCCTGCTCTGCCTGTAAAAGTACTCTAGCAAATCATTGCTTCTGTGTCTTAGTGCACGCCATTTAAACTGGAAATTCCTTCAAAAGTCTGTTTCCTTCCCCTGCAGCTGTCATATAATGTTTTCTTATACGGTATTGACTCACTTTTGGCTTTCTTTTTCAATTCTTGTGTAGTAAAGTATCAAGAATTTTTGATACCTACTGTGCTACTGAAAGAAAATACTGCATGCCAAAATGCTGTTTCCAAGTGGTGAAGGATTTCTTTGCTTATTTAAAAAAAAAAAAAAAAAAAGGCTCAACTTCTGGAATAGTTTCCAGTAAAAGAGTAGGTAGCTTTCACTAAAACAGAACAGAAATTAAGTAATTTAAATATGTAGTGATTTGAAAAAATAAAAAAAACTTATCAGTTCATGTGGGAGAAGGAAAACTAATGAAACACTTTTCTTCTAGATTTTCCCATTTGATACCTGTGAATTTTCTGCAATCCAAAGATGGCAGCAAATAAACCTAAAGGACAGAATTCCTTGGCTTTACACAAAGTCATCATGGTTGGAAGCGGTGGTGTAGGAAAATCTGCTTTAACGCTACAGTTTATGTATGATGAGGTAAGAGTCGGTCATGGAAATTTTCTCTGGTACCTGCTACATAGTATTGTTTAAGTTACATTTGTAGAATGAAAGGGTCTAGATGTATGTGATATGGTAAGAAATTCAGCAGTTAAGTGTGACAAAAACATGTTTTGAGATTACTGATTTGCCTTTTAGAGGTACTTGAGAAGGTGAAATTTGGCCTTTTTCAGACTTCTCAGTTGTTCAATATTCCGTCATATTACTGCAATATTTTTGCATCGCTCAACAGACCTATTAGAACTTGCTCATCATAGCTCAAAGCTTCTTCACTTAGTTGAGTTGCGTGACGCCTGAAACAACCCATTTCTTCCATGTTTTTTGTGCTGCTGTTGGACAGGAAAGGAAATAAATTTCTCTTTTCCTTTTCTTTTTTCCAGTGAAAGTCATCCCTTTTTATTAAGAATCAGAAGTTAAGCATTCAGTGTACATTAAAAATTGATACTAAATATATCTAAAGTCGAGACTACCTGATTTCATAGTGGAACACAGATGTTGTAATTGAACCAGAAGTTTGGGTAGTGCACAGACACTAATGTTTTGAAATTACTGCTACATTTCCTTATAATGGCTGAGGAAAGCAAAAACCTAAAAACTTTTTTGTGCTGATGAAGAGTCTACTTTAACTACAAGTTGTTTGAGTACTTTGCAGGGTCTGAATGTACAATGCTTAGTTGTTAGTTACAGTGCCCATTTAAAATGTTTGCTATATCCTCATGTGCAGACAGAAACAATTGCCTTGTACGGGCATGATTTTACATCATGAAGGGTTTTTTTCCTAGTTTGTTGAAGACTATGAGCCCACCAAAGCAGACAGCTACAGGAAAAAGGTGGTTCTGGATGGGGAAGAAGTCCAAATTGATATATTGGATACAGCAGGGCAGGAGGACTATGCTGCAATTAGAGACAACTACTTCCGAAGTGGAGAAGGTTTTCTTTGCGTCTTCTCTATTACAGAACTGGAATCCTTTGCAGCAACTGCAGACTTCAGGTAAGTTACAAGGCAAGATAATAATTCTGATTGCACTGAGATGATTGAAAGGGCACTTTTATTGTGTATTTTGTAATATCCTTTTTGTTTGTGTTTTTGTGTTTTGTAATAACCTTTTGATGGTCCAGAGTGGACAGCTCTTACTGTTGTCACATAATGTTTTGAATGGATGTCTAGCTAGACCTTTGCTATCTGTACTGCTTCAGATGTCTTAACTGCTCTGTTTCTGAATACCAGAAAGGCTATTGCCCCAGAACAGATACACAGCAATATTCAGAAGACAGCTGCCTCACCAGGGTCTCAACTACAGACTGCATCATATTAAAACTCTTATGATAGTAATAGAATATTATACAGGTAGGAGTATATGATAGGTGTTCTAATTTCAGTTGACAGAGAAAACATTTAAACAACTCATTACTGTATTTTTAAAAAAGACAAAAGATATCAGAAAACTGATTTTTCAGTTCAAAGTGTAGTGAAATAGGAAAGGCCATGATATTTGAAAGAAAATTAAGGACACAAATATAAAAAGGAACTATCTGCATCCCATTGAAATTAGTCTTCTTGGAAATGGTATCACAGGTCAACATAATTAGCACTAAGTATCAGCATATGTTTAATATCCCTAAGGGAGGAAGAAGAGATATGGAGAGGGGAGAAAGTAAATTTTTTCATATTTTGGTGTTTTCATAAAATTAATTTGTATTTCTCTATGTCTGTGTTTATGTATTTTGAGAGAAGGAAGAGCAGGCCTTTTTTGTTTGCAAGCTTATAATGGGTACTGTCAATCATGGAGGACAGTTTAGTATAGTTCAGCTCCCCTAGAGTGCCAAATGACCTATTCAAATCTGTTTGAAATCATGCCAATGCTTCAAAGTACATGATCTTTGACCTTAGAAGAAGTCCTGCTTTCCAGTAAAGGTGAGAGTTAACAGTATAAATGTTGATACAGGAAAAATGAAAGAAAAAAATCCCTTCAAGTCAAGATATTAAAATTCTCCCCAATCCAAATATGAAAGTGAACCATAGAAGACTAAAATGCTGAAATGTAACTCAGAAGAATATATTTTTCTGCTCTGTGTAAAAGTACTCTGTGTCTCTTGAAGGTACAGTTAAAGTACCTTTGACACTGTTGAGTAGGCTGAGGGCATACTACTCTAATAGCTTGAAAGCAAACCAGTGAGAGATTCCAAGTCAGAACTGCAATTTAATGGGAAAATTAAAATAAAAGCAGAAAATACTGGCTTAAACTGACAGAGTCAGGATACAGCCTGACACCCTGTTGGTCAGGGTGGTGGTAGCAGTCTGATTAAAGGTGACTGCAGTGCTGTTGGAGTAACAGGTGTGGTGCTATTGAAGCGTTGATCCTGTAGAAGAGTCTGGTCTTCCTCTCAAGGTGCAGTGGTGGTTATGCAGCTTATCTGGGAATTCAGTAGGTAGGGCTGCCTGTGGTGTTTCAAACCTGAGATTATATATATCCAGGAGTCCTTGGTTCCTCTTCCTGGGCAGAGCATTTTACAATGTGATAATGTAATTTTATGAGTCATGCAGTGAGACTTAATGGCCCATTAGCAAAAGATATCCCTTAGAAGGAGTTTTCCCGGATGAGTCTATGAGATAAAGAACACTGCCCCACCTGGTTTTAACATCTTGCAAAGATGGTGGTGGAATACATGCTTCTGGTTACAATTTACCTTGTAATCTAAGACAAGTATTAAAAGACAGTGACAAAAAAACTATGGATGTTTATTTTCATGGAATTTTCTTCTGCTAGAATGGCAGACCTCTAACAGGAGAGTTTTTTACTGCAGTTCAATGGAGTTGCTGGTATGCTGTAAAATGCCATTGATCCAAGTAATTTTTTTCAATAGAATACAGACCTGCAATGACTAAACAAACAACTTTTCAAGTATTTAAAAGTAAAAATTTGACCTTGCTTTGAGTAGAATTGGTCTGGCTCTCATAGTGTGGATTTTTTTTAAGTTCTAGATTTCAAGCTGTCACATCATTAATTAGATATTTCTTGTTTAGTCTTCAGATATTCCAAGGAGAATATAAATATCATCATCTGAATTGCTGTTAGGTGAACTTTTTATATGGTGAAATTGTTTGGCAACTGTGGTGGTTTGATCTAGCATTTATCCTAAGTACCCACCAAAGCCCCTCTGTCTCTTCCATCCTCAGCTGGACAGGGAAGAGAAAATACAATGAAAGACTGAGTTTAGGACAGGAAGAGATTACTTATTAGTTACTGTCACAGGCAAAACAGTCACCACCTGGGGAAACGAACTGAATTTATTGCAAATCAAAATCGGAGCAGAATAATGAGAAGTGAAACTAGCCTTAAAAATGCCTTCCATTTCACCCCTCCCTCCTTCCTGGGCTCTACCTTCTCCCTCCCAGTGGCGCAGGGAGGCATGAAATGGGGGTTAAGGTCAGTTCATCACACGTTGTTCCTGCTGTTGCATCTTCCTCAGGGAGAGAGGAGTCCTTCCCCTGCTCCAGTGGGGAGTCCCTCCCATGGGAGGTAGTTCTCCATTAACTTTTCTGGTGTGAGTCCTTCCCACAAGCTGCAGTTCGCAAAATGCTGCAGCATGCGTCCCTTTCCATGGGCTGCAGTCCTCCAGGAGCAAACTGCTCCAGCATAGGTCCCCCATAGATTCTTCCTGGGAGCATACCCCAGCATGGGTGCCTTCCATGATCTGCAGGAGAATTCTAGCTCTGGTGCCTGGGACACTTCCTTTCCCTTCTTCTCTGACCTTAGTATCTATAGAGTTGTTCCTCTCACATATTCTCACTCCCTTCCTCTCTGAATGCAATTGTACCTGTGCAGTATTTCTTTTGAGTAAGTTATCACAAAGGTGTTACTACCCTTAGCTTGGCCTTGGCCAGTGGTGGGTCTGTCCCAGAGCCAGCTGGCGTTGGCTCTGCCAATAATGGACATTGGGCAAGCTTCTGGCAGCTTCTCACAGAAGCAACACCTATAGACTCACCACTAACAAAACCTTGTCACGCTAACTCAGTATAGCATTGCCTGGATAACTAGTGTTGAAAACTCCTAGTTTTTACCACAGGTCTTACTTACACAGGTCATGCATGCATTGATCCATGATGCACTGGGTTTTCTTCTGGCCACCTTCCTGATCCCCTGGCTATTCAAACTACTTTTGGATAGCTGGAGATTCCATTAAAACATTTGCACTGATATTTGTGTGGAAGAGGGGAAATGTTACTTTTTAATTATACTGCATACATAAATGTAGTGTCACAATGTGCCTCAAATGCGCAGTTTAAAAAAAATGGACTATCTGCAGTTAAGTGTTGATCATTTGAGTACCAGGCTATTTGTAGTATTGGGTTTTATTTATCGTTTTAAACCTTTAATCCTAGCAGTTAAAACAATAGAAAAGTCTGTCCTTAAAAATCTGGTGCATATACAGCTTGTGTCTGTACACAGGTTTGTAATTAAATTAAGATCTCTGGAGAAACTGAATATAATTGACTTGAGAAAGATTCCTGAAAGGAAGAGGTTTTATCGTGATATGCTATGGGCCATTTTATCAGCTTTAAAATGGCACATTTTGTTAGAAAAGAATTAGCTGTTAAACTGAAGCTTGGATAACTTAAAAATGGCCATCTAAAATAGTAAAGACAATGGTAGATGCTCTTAAATAACACTGTTAAAGGGAATGAACTATTAATATGAACTCTCACATAAACCAATCCTGTTCAATTTTTTTCATTTCTTAGTGACTTAGGAGTTGAGTTAGTGACTCCTTCCTTCCTCGAGGGCTAGTTGTCTGTCTTCATTCTGTATAATGGCATAATGAGGTTTAATACTTTCCTCTTATATAAACTACACAAAAAAAATAAATGGCTTTTCACTGTAAGATGTAAAAGTATTTAGTCTGAGTTCTTTTTGTGTTCTAAGAATGGTACTTTATGCAAAGCAAATTTCTTTTTTTTTTTTTTTCTTCCTTTTTTTCTCCAGGGAGCAAATCTTAAGAGTGAAAGAAGATGAGAATGTTCCTTTTTTGCTAGTTGGTAATAAATCAGATTTGGAAGATAAAAGGCAAGTTTCTGTAGAGGAAGCAAAAAACAGAGCTGATCAGTGGAATGTTAATTATGTGGAGACTTCTGCAAAAACACGAGCTAATGTTGACAAGGTAATGACCAGCCTCTTAAACAATCTGTCCATCAGCTTTTACTTTATCCCTCTTTTTCATGGGTCATACTCCTTATGTTCTTAATTTGTGGAATTTTAATCAAATACTTTTCTTCCTTAACTTGCCAGGAGTGCATGACTAGGTGACTTGTAGAAAGTGAAAATGTTAGGTGTAACACATTTATCCCATTCTAAACTGCAAGGAATCATTATCTCAGACGTGATACAAGACCTTATAAAACTTTCTTGCGTTGGCTCTTTTGGCCTAGACTTCATACTGCATTTTCTGTAACTGGAGGACAGTCTGCTTCTGAAGAGTGAAGAATACTTTATGATCCTCAGTCAGAATAAAACACCTTATAAAAGCAAATAAGGGGAGGATTTGAGCCTTCCCTACCTTCATTTAACTATCTGCCTCTTTGTACATTGTTTCAATGAAGATTGGATGAACCAAAAAAACTATGAAAAGCCCAGAAGTGCCTCATGAGCTTTCACAGATATGAACTTCTAAACAAGGTTTTAAGATCAAGAGAATATTTGTCTCCAAGAAAGGAAAATGGTGCTTAGTTGTAAGTGCTTCAGCAAGAATGCAAGGTCTTGCAATTCAGAATAACTGTCAGCTTTATAAGAGTCACAGTTATGTGGCAAAATAAATAAGTAGGTTTAGGGCAATGTGCCAGCCTTTCACAGCTATTGATAAAGATGATCCTACATTGAATTACAGGTTTGTATTGGGAGGAATCTTAAATATCATCTAGTTCCAACTGCCCTGCCATGGGCAGGGATAACAACCACTCGATCAGGTTGCTCAGGGCCCCATCCAACCAGGCCTTGAACACTTCCAGAGCTAGGGCATCCACAGCTTCTCTGGGCAATCCTTTCCAGTGCCTTGCTGCCCTCACAGTAAAGAACTTATTCAAAATTATTCATTTAAATCTCTGCCCTTTTAGTTCAAAATTGTTCCTACAAGGTTCTTATCACAAGCTGCCCATGTAAAAAGATGCTTTTTTTTTTATTAAGCCTTCTTTAACAATGGAAAGGCTGCAGTAAGGTCTCCCTGGAGTATTTTTTCTTCTGTATGAACAACCCCAGCTTTCTTAGCTTGTCTGCATAGCAGAGCTGCTCCAGCCCACTGAACCTCTTTGTGGCCTCCTCTGGACCCACTCCAACAGGTCCATGTTTTTTCTTGTGCTGAGGACCTCAGACCTAGACACAGCACAGCAGGTGCTCATGAGAGAGTAGAAGGGGACAATCACCTACCTCAACCTGTTGGCGAATCCTCTTTTGCTTGAGCCCAGGATGCCATTGACCTTCCAGTCTGTGAGTGCACATTGCTAGGTCCAGCTTTTTATCCATGAAAGCCCTCAGGTCCTTGTCTCCAGGGCTGCTCTCAACAAGTTCATCTCCCAGTCTGTACTCATGTCTGGGGTTGCCCTGATGCAAGTGCTGGACCTTGCACTTGGTGAACAATTCTCTAATGTAAATCCATATGTATTAGCTATCAATTGCAGCATGAGAGCTGTAATGCAAATTCTCTTTTGCAATAACTTAAACTCAACTCTTGGTTAAGTCCTGTCAGCTGTATTACTGAAGAAACTGATTGTTCACTACTATATTGATTTACCACAGAACAGCAGAGTTTTTAACCAAGTATAGCAGAATTCATCCTTATTGTTGGATAAAGCTCTGATTTTTTGGTTGTTGTTATTAAAAAAAAAGTTTTGATGTATAATTGCAGTTAAAAGCCATCTATTGCAGTTGTAAGAATCCAGCTCTTCAAATCCAGTTCATTATTGTTTAGCAGCAGGGGAGGAAAAAAGTGCATGTAGCATATTTTTTCAGTAGCCCTTGGATTAATAGCCTTTGCACATACAAGAAAGCTCCAGGTTTCTTTTTGGAGCTGATGGCATAATGGATCCAAATTAGCGTGTGTCATATAGATGTAAGGCTTGACAGGCTGTAAAGGAGATCTTGTTGGCACAAGTGAATACTGGGTATTCTTAGTTGCTTGAAGCATATGAAGTTTTGGAGTTTGCTACACAAACTTGGGTTACTGTTGTATCAGAAATCTGGCCTCTGAATTCCTGAATAGTGATTTCACTCACTTGAGAAAACACAGCCAGCCTCCACTCATTTTGGCAAAGGTGACCCACTAAACATTTTCTCAGAAGGTTATGTATCTCAGACAGCTAAATACTGTTGAACAGTGTCAGTACTTAAGCAAGCTGACAGCTTCATCTTACCATTAGCACACATTTAAATACAAGCAACTTAGAGCACATTTAAAAATCTAAAGGCAATCTCATTTATTGATGGAAATGTTTAGTTCCATTGATTTTTCTTTGGATTTCAAGTAATAAAGTTTGATACTTTTCCTGCAGTCAATATGAGATTATCATAATAAAAAACTTACTGAGGTCAGTAGGGGAGTTTTTTGGCCCCTGCACTCTCCATGTTTCACCAAAATTGATCAAGTCTCTTAACATAGATATATTGCTTAGTTGAAATTTCAAAGTATCACAGAATATTCTGAGTTGGAAGGGACCCACAAGGATCATCGAGTCCACTCTTAGGTGAATGACCCATATAGGGATCAAACCCATTACATTAGTATTAGCATCATGTGGTGACCAACTGAGCTCATCTCAGGGCTGAAAAAAGAAGGCATGAGCACCTAGTATTCCCAGGTACTCTCCCATTCGAGTACTAACCAGGCCTGATCCTGCATACCTTCCAAGATCAGATGTGATTCGGCATTCTCAGTGATAAAGTTATCTAGACATTGTCTCCTGAGAGAGAAGTTTTAGAGTTGCTCAGTTTATTTCCTACAGTAAAATTATAAAGATGTATATATTATTTGCTGTAGCCTTCTGTAAGGCAAGTCAAAATCTGCTGTTCAGATTAGTTAAGTAGCTTTAAGAGATCCAATCATAAAGCCTTAATTGTATCTCAGTAGAATCTCTTACCTAAGTCAGTGGTGTCTCCAACTTTGTCCTAAACTATTTGATGAAAGTGAACTCAATGTGTACTTTAGGATTGTAATATGGCAGCTGCAGCCGAGATTACCTGATGTAAGGAATTGTTTATGTAGTTGTATAATTGAAAACTTCACTTTAAAGGAAGTGCTAGGTTGTTGGTTTTTTTCTCTCGTCAATTGTGCTTAGACTTGCATCATGGAACATACCATATGTACATTTTAGTCTATGCTACTGCTCCATTAATATGTTTCTAAAATTGGATGTTGCACTTTTTCAACCTTTGCCGCTCATCACTTAAAATACTCAAAAGGTAAACTGATTTCCTTAACTTATCTCAGTAGTATGTACATACAACACCTGAAAATCTTGGCTGGTGATGAGACCCTCGTTTCAATTCTTGTTTAAAATTGCCTGGCAGGATTCATAAGTGAATATTAGAAGACAGGGAAACATTATGGTGCCATGAAACAAGCAGGATTGCATAATATTAACTTGGCCTTCAAAACCAGAGACAGATTTGTTGAATTAATATTTGTTTGCTCAAACTGGTTGTATGTAATTGATTCTATTCAAAACAACTGAAGTGGATGTCACTAACAGCTTAAATTAACCTGTGTCTGTGATTTATTTTTGCATTTATCTTCTTATATCTTTTCAGGTGTTTTTTGATTTAATGAGAGAAATTAGAGCCAGAAAAATGGAAGACAGCAAAGAAAAGAACGGGAAGAAGAAAAGAAAAAGTCTAGCTAAGAGGATCAGAGAAAGATGTTGCATTTTATAATCAAAAGCTTGGATTCCTTTCCTACCCTGACCATACTAATAAAAACCATAATTTATAAGCATGCCATTGAAGGCTGAAGTGACTGAAATTACCCTAACATGTTGGAAAATGTAATGTACCACTAAAAGCATGATTTGGAGCTGCACTGAAAGTCAAATTCACTGCAAACAAATTATGTGGCTTCAAGGGAAAGCAAAGTTCAGTCAATTTCATAATTGCCTACCTTCTCACATTTCTTCTGAATGTAGTGTTTCTTTTCTTTAATAGTGAACAGAGGGGCAAAGTATTACTTTGTGGGTTCTTATAAAGCAAACTTTCTATCACTGGTATTTGTCGATTCATCTTGTCTTTTGCTGCCTTGAAAATTACAATTGTGGACATGATACCTAACAAAGCAGTATGCAGCTGTTTTGCCATGGAGTTATGCAAATTAGAAAAGAATAATGTATATGCGGACAGCTATGTTGAGGAAAACTATATGTGGTTCTGCATTATCTGATTGACTTAGAAGAGTGATGTAATCTTTTACATTGAAACATTTGACTATGCCTTAATTTTAAAATCCAAACATAGCAGGTTGCTTAATCAAGGGTGTATTTTCAACTCAGTTGCATGGTGATTGTCCCTGTGCATCAGTGCAAGACTGCCCTCCCTGTGGAGTGCAGTTACGTGGATGATTTTACTCACTAGCTGTCTGTGCTAGCAGTGTCTGTTCTTTAAAGGTGTGCCATACTCTGGTAATGTGAATAATACAGAGCATATTCTGTTATTTGTAACTTGGTAGACAATATGGTGTCTTAAAATTAAAGGGTCAGAATACACAAGACTGAAGTCATAAGTCTATGGCACATCTAAGCCTGGAACGGTTGTTTAAAAGTTAATGTGCCAGTACCTTGAAACTTCCCTTTTGCACATAGATTTTTTTCTGGATGTTCCTTGGGTTTTAACTCCCTGGAATTGGGTGGAGTAGGACTGATCTAGTAGCACTTACATGTTTTGAGTTAAGATGTTGTCTGGGAAATTCTGGTTAATTTCTTTTGTGTTCCTAATGCTTAGCTACTGGAACATGGTGTGTTATGCTGAAGCTCTTTGCAGGTTTTGTACTGTTTAGTCTGTGTTGATTTTCAAATGGGGAACAGTGTACCTACTTTTTCTAGTTAATGTTGATATCAAACAATCAAATGTGCTTTGCAATACAGAAACCTTTTACATGCACATCCAAAATCCCCAAACAAAACATACTGTCTCAGTTGCTTCAGAACAGCAAGAATACTAGCACACTGTTAGTGTGCTACATCTTTACTAAAGGTATACCAGAATGGTTGAGGGTTTTGGACTCCTTTAGGGTGAGACAGGCTAGATAAATTCCACAAACTGTTATACTTTTTATACATGTGTAAGCCTATAACAGTTTAAAAATGTGCTCAAGCAAACTAGGTAACAAATATTTAACTTTCATGCTAACAGACATTTTAGGGACTCAAGTCTTGGGAGTTAAATTTGTCATGTTCAATATTTATCAGTAGTAATTTTGTATGTGCATTTAGTAGACCGTCAAGTGCAGAATAAAAGTTACTCATGTAACTGGCAAATATGTCAGTCTTCATTTTACTGTGTACTCATTTGGGTCTATTTAGCCAGGGAGTCTAACCACTAACATTGTGACTTTGCTTTGGAACCTGTATACTGGGAACTGAGGTGTTATGAAGCCACTGGACACACAAAACTTGTCTTGGCTGATGCCTTATCCTGTCCTTTTATTTGCTATTTGAGCCACTGAAAGATGAATAAACTTCCATTTTTCTACAATACTTGTGCAGTGTTAATTGATAACTATTATTCATAAAGACTGCTAATGAGCCAATGCCAATTGCTAAGTAGTTAAATCTAAGTACTCTAGAAGACTGGCTTGTGTGCATAAAGAAAATGGTGTAATAAACCAAATTAGTTTGATAAAAAGCCCTTTTATAAAAACTGAAACTATATATGTGCTACTTTCTATCCATAGGTAATTTACTTAATTGCTGCATGACTACTTGAAAATAGGCAACAAACTGAGGTAAGTTTGTTTCAGAATTATTTTTCTAAAAGAATGAAAAGTGAGATTTAAAAAACTAACAAACAACAGCAGCCACAACTAAAATCTCCAAACAAACAAACCCCAAATAAATAAATTTTAAAAAATACAACTTACTTAAGTTTTAATAAAATAAAAGTGCATTCTGAGTCATTTTCTTTTGGCACCTTAACCTGCAGGGAATATAGCTTGCATCATGTATTGCAGGATTTGGGTGTATCTTGAAAGAGTAATCCAAAATGAGTATTACATTTGCATCATAGAGGGAGGAGTGTTTTGTTTAGTCTACTTGAGTCTCTGAAATTCTTAGGTCTAGCTCCTCAGGGTGCTTCTGTGCCTGAGGGCACTTTTTATTCCCCATTTCTTCAAGAATGTGTCTTCTGAAGACACTCTCTTTTCTGGCAAGGTCAAAGCCGTCCATGGTAGTTCTCTCCAAGTTAGCCACATGCTAACTGTTGATCCCTTTTGTGAAATGCAATGTATGGTAAATCTGCAGACCAAAGAGAGATGCCTTAATTTGTAAAAAATGATAAAGTTAAGTCTTCCGTTGTGTATTAAACTAATGCTGAATTTTTATGCTAACTTTATTTTGTTCTTTAGCTTTTCATAGCTTTAAAAATTTGATTTGCTTTCAAAAATATTGGCTAAGAAATCTGTGGCCTATTTGCTAATTTTTGTAGCCTCCTGCTGAATATACAGTAGCTTAACAATAGTGATTAAGCTAGCAGTTTTCTTTGATTATTCTGCAACTGTGTGAGGGTGTGCAGGAAGTCCTTTCCCATTCATAGAGACCTTGTTAGCATCACAGTAGTGTGCAGAATGACCCTTCTGGCAATTCCAGTGGCAACTGTAATGCAATAAAATACACTCTATATCTGAGGGTTGTGCTCACTATATTCATAGGTAGGAACCAAATATGTTATGTATTTATATGTGAAATGGGCTCACTGAAAATCCTGGGCTCCATTTTGGGACACGGAGGTTTGCAGTGCCTCTATGAAACTACAGAATCAGAATATTCTGAGTTGGAAAAGACCCACAAGGATCATTGACTCCAACTCCTGGCCCTGCACAGGACATCGCAAGTCGCATCATGCGGCTGAGAGCATTGTCCAAAACATCTTGAACTCTGCTGGACTTGGTGCTGTGATCACTTCCCTGAGGACCCTGTTCCAGTGCCCACCTTTCATAGCTCTACTATAGTATATTTTGCTTATTACTTGCTAAAAGCCCTGCTATCTTACAACACAGCAATTTTAATGCTGTAAAAGTCTAGTCTGTTTAAAAGATATAAGTTAAATCTGATAGTAATTTCGATGCATTGTTCGAAAAAGTCTCACCTGTTCCAAGGTCTTAACTCAAAACCTTCTTCCATGTCTATAGCTTCATCCACTGTTTCTGTAAGATTTTGAGAACTTTCTGCAGGTCAATTTCCTACCTCTCTCTCTGGTACAATAAGAACTTCTTTGATAGTTTTGTCCATTGCTTGTCACACACACCTAAGCATGCAAGGTAGGACTGTCAATATCACCCCTAAAAAGACCAAGACCCCAAAATCTATGTTACAAACTTTCTTCAGCCAAGGTGTAAAGCTCAATTTGTTGAGCCAATCACCTAACAATGACCCACTATCTTCTTGAACTTGAGCTGTCAAATCTTTCAATTCTCATATGCTTTTATAGATAGATTCGGAATGGTCTGAAAGATTCATACAACACAGTCCTTCAAATTCTTCACAACTCTGTCTCTGTGCCAGTAAGAGGAAAGTCAATTGCTGCTCCATTCTGCAGGGTAGCATGCCTAATACTGTTGACATCTGTCAACATATCACCGAGTGCTGTGGATGTGGAATTGGTTTGTTTACTCAACCAACATCTGACTCGGTCCAATTATTTCAGTGCCATTGCTGAAACAAGTTGGGGTAAAAACAAACCTGCTGAAATCCTTCTTGCAGCATTCCAGGGCGTTAAATCACTCTCACAATCTTCATCACATTGATAAGCAGCTCTTCTTCCCCTGTGTTTTTTCTTAGCTGTTTTAGCACTAGGTGCTATCACAGTGAGCATTCCCGTGCTGCATGGGCCATCTTAAAGGCGTGATGGAATGCCTTGCCAAACCCTATCACCACAAATGAACCAATATACTTTCAGCAATTGTTGTGGATATTGATCAGCCCTGGAAAGTCCCTCCAAACTAGTAAAATAATTACACCAAAACTTGAGTTTCTATATTCAAAGTAACGGGGAGTAACATTATACTTTGGAGAACCACTTCCTTGCCAATCACTAGCTGAAAATTGAGGTAGAAATCCATGAAAGAGACAAGAATCTCTATTTCTTCAGGTTCTGATACTGCTTGGGGAAGTTCTTTGGTCTAAATGCTCCACTCGGTCACAGGATTGCTCCAATTGGCAACCTCACCTGGCTTACTGTTCAGTTGCCTTTTGGTTAGAGGGTCATAATATATACCAGTAGATATTGGCCAATCTTTTACTAGCACACCAACAAGACAGGTTGAAAAAGGCTTTTCTGGGTTCAAATTGGACAGGCATATGTTATCCAAGCCTGCAGCCTTGGCTAAGGTCACCCAAATATTTGTTTTTGTTTGTTCCACAGGCAAAGCTGTGCTGCAAAAAGCAAGCAAAGCCAACAAACACCAACACCCACCCACCCTTTCTGTGAAGAGCCTTTTTAGAATATCCAACCTACACCTTCCTGACACAACTTCATGCCATTTCTTTGTGTCCAGTTGCTGATCATGAGAGAAGAAACAGTACCTTCCGTCTGCTTTCCCTTGTGAGGATAGTGAAGAGCGCAATGAGGTCTTCTTCCAGAGGGGAGGTGTCCTCTACTTGATTATAGTTCAATGCAAAATGTGGAACAGCAGAACAGTGGCTGGTATGACATGAATACATACAGTACATTTAGCTGTGTCAGAACTGGATGAAAAGGTAAGACTGAGCCTATGACAACTAAGAATTGAAGCAGAAAAACTAATAGCATACCTTAATTTCTAAACTTTGTCATGTTTAGTCATGTTGGCTCTTATATCCATGTGGATGCACAGTCAGTCATGAGCATAAAATATTTCTTTCCAAATTCACTCCTACCAATTTTTGGCTGTAATTAATTTAAATAAATGGGTATGTTTTAAAGAACTGAATTGCAAGAGAAACTTCTTGCATATTTTTGTGGTAACTTGTTACTAAAATTGAGTGGTAGGAAATGTGCCTGTGTTGCTATTACTGGAGCATAAGTTCATCTTTGATCTAAATACATTGACCAGACTAGGATATTTTGGTTGAAGCTTCATTGTTGAAAAAATACTGAAATGTATACCACTTGAGACCTGCCTAGGATTGGATGTATGGTAAGGCTCTTCCCATTTTCATAAGAGCCTGAGTAGATCTAACCATCTGTACAATCCATTTTGGATATAATTTGGTTTATGTGTGCTCTAAGGTATTTTCTTTTTTTCAGTTTGTCCTGGGCAACCCAAAAAATGTGATTTGTGTTCTATTTTTCCTCAACATTATTCCATAGTGTTTGTGTTAATGTCCCTTAAAGACCTGAGGGCCAGAAGTGGGCCCTGGAGTGTTTTACCCTGGAAGGATAGGTTCTGGCAGGGGTGGGAGGTTTGAGAGATCCCTTTATGACACAGGGAACAGGCACACGGAGTCCTCTTTCTTGCTTTTTGCTGAGATGCCAAGGAAGTTGTCTGGCATTGTTCTCCAAGAAACTCTGTTTTTTTCAATCCAAAACTGTTTCATAAGGAATTTCACAATGCACAGCCACAGTGCCCAGGTGGAGCTGTTGGGCCAGGGCTGTAGGTTTTGGTGCCCAGTCAGTTTTCTTTACCCACAAAGCAGCAGCAACTCAGAACTATGGTGCCCATACCAACTGTGTCTGTCTAGCCAAAAAGAAGCAGAGGAACTGACACCGCAGGCTGGAAGCTGCCGCAGGGAATGCCAGTCCCAGGGAACTGACATTGCAGGGGGAAGGCTGAGCCAAGTGGAGCTTTTCTGCCATCTTGTCTTTGTTGTCCCCTGGGCCATGCGGTCTTCTTTAGAGGCCACCATATTGGGATGGGGCTTTTGCACCATCTGGTTTTCTTTGTTCCTGGGGAGTTCACAGGATTCAGTATCTCTGTACCTTGTGATTATTACTGTTATCTAGGTTGTGGCTATTTTGTTTCTTAGTAAACTGTTATTTTTTTCACTTATACCTTCTCACATTTGTCTCCTTGTTGGTAAAAGGTGAGTGGTTAAAACTAAAGGGGAGGTAGCTCATTTATCAGGCTCCACCCCATAATTGATCTTAAACTAAGACATGCTGTGCAGAATGTTGATTTTAAAATATGCATCAATTCACTTAATGAACTTGGTAGCAATTACATATTTTTCTGTTCTGTTTCTATTTGATTTGACCATATTTATGGCAGAAGAGCAAGGAGAGCTGATTTCTGCACCACCTGAGGGCAAGTGGCCATCATCCATGGGCAGCTGTGGAAGCACAGGGTTGGCAAAGGGAAAAATCAGGACGTGTCCAGAACTCAGATGAAAACTCATTGGGGTTTTACAATGCTTTGGGAGGTAAGACAAAGATCAGTAACTAAAACTGTGCACACCAGGGATAGGCACAAAGCATGCTCCTGGTGCCAAAAGCAAGGTGGGACAAACAGCTGGTGAGGCCCACAAGGCTGACAGTGCCAAACTGCAAACTGGATACATGCCTTCATTTTGTTTCCTCTTCCTGGCAGTATCAGAACTGATTTTCAGGTATTTTCCTGCTATCTGAGTAACAGGTAAGATAGCATCTGCAGCAGTGTTGGACCTACATTCACTCTACTCCTCTGCTGTCCTCTTCACAGACCTTACTCTCATTCCTCTCAGAGAAGGAGTAGGCAATAAATGGTTACAGAGTGTGAGCCACCGATCTGGTTAATGTTGCTTCCTGTGCTTGTGCTGTGAGCATAGAGTAAAAAGAGGTTGAAGGCAGGTAGGAAGAAGCATTGTCCACAGACCCGCTGTAGCCATGACCACAGCTGTGACAGCACCCTTGCACTCTTTTTTCCATGGAAAGTCTGAAGGAAGATCTGGGACCTGGAGTTAATGTGGTGTTGTTCTTCTTTCTGTGCTTCTTATGGGTTGTCCATTTTCTATCCTTTTGTTTTTGATTGATGCTGTGACAACTTCATTTTTGTCAGTAACCTAGGCACAAAGGAGAGGATCTGGTATGATTGAGCTTATGCTTCATGGATGTCCTGCTGGAGGAATGATGATAATCAGCAATTGAAATGCTACATTTTAGACACTGGATGAGGTCTTCAAAGTAATGAATTGAGGTTTACCTTCAACTGACCTCAGCATGCTTGGCATGCTTCTCTTAAGAGTTATTTTTGCTTTTTGCTTCCTCCAGGAAGGAAAACTTATTATATAGGGTTGGGGTTTTTTCAGTGCAGATCTGTTAGCTGAAATACTGCAAGACTAATGTGTTAAACATTTGTCATCTCTAAAGAATGAGTCTAAAGCAGTAATTCTTCTGTTTTATTTGATAACTGCTAAAATGCCTACTGAAATAGAGGGGGAAGGGTCAAAAGAGGGGTTGAAAATAATGTACTGTGTCTACAGATAGCACTTTTCTATGGGTGGTTGTAACTCCGGTGAGTGTCAGAGCTGGCTTGAGGAGGTAGGTGCTAGATAGCGTGTAGTTGAGCACATCCTGCATCAGACTGAGAGCTTGATCTTTTAGCCTTGATAATGTTCAAGGTGTGGGGGTTTGTTGTCCTGTGGAAACCCAGCAAAACTGGGTAAACCCAGCTAAATTTTAAAAAAACACTTTTTGCAAATTTGTGCAGATGGTTGTATTATCTTGAGATGATTCCGCAGCTCTCCCCTGACCCGTCTGCCCCCCCCTACCACCAGGTACATGCTTTCTTCCCACAAAATTACAGAGCCCATGCCTGGACTGGGAGATGGTTATGGGTAGTTAGTGCCTTCTGCTAACTCCAGAACTGGGAAGAAATATCATCAGGGGAAATTTCTCCATGTGTATGGTCTCCAATTTCTTGACATATGGTGGCCTTCCAAGTGTTTCGCAAAGAGGACCAGTGGAACTCCAGAAGCAACACACAGAAATTAAAAGACAGAAAAAATAAAACACAGAGAAAAGACCCTTTTGTTTCAGTAGACACCAGATGTGGGAGCCCAGAAGTGACAGAGGTTCAGCCAGGGTCCAACAATGGTAGAGCCAAAAAGCACTGATAAACCCTCAGAGACATGAATAGGCATGACTTGGTTCCCCTTTCTCTGGGAAACACAGTCTACAAGGAATTGTTTAAGGCCCAGAAGAGAGAGCTAGTGCTGGCATTGGTGATGGGCTTCCTCTGGTGCCTCATCCCCATGAATAATGTCCTTAGAGACCCAAGCATGGGCACAGAAGACCGCCTTGGTACCGAGTGGCAGAACTTGCTGGGCAGACCCCAGAGAGCTGCCACAGAGTTCTTTCTAAACCCTGCACAGTACCATCCCTGGCCATCCCCTACTATTGAGTTGGACTGATGTAGAACAGTGTTGTGAGTTGGGAAAGATGGGCAGGGTAGATTGGTATTGCCACTTTGGGGGCCCATGCAGCAAGTCTGAGAAGCTTATTCTCCCAAGATGTGGGCCACAGAGGCTACTTTGTGGAGTGTAAGCAGCAGTACCTGGCCAAGATGGCCCAAAGGAGCCCTGACAACAGGCCACTGCTCAGTGTTGCAGAGGAAGGTAAGAAAACACCTGAGGGCACTTGATAATCCATCATGGGGGGGGAGGAGTGGGGCAGGGCAGAAAGCTATTCTCTCTCAAGCTGCAGGGCATGAGAGGCTATCTTCATGGGCTATGAACAGCAGGCAGCAACCAAGCCAAAAGGGACTGAAGACGCCCTAAGCAGTGGTCAGTTTCAGTGCAGTCAGGAAGGTAAAATAACCCTAAGTGCCATTATCAATCTGTCCCAAGAGAAAATTCCTTTCTGACCTCCGTGCTGGCCACCAGTTATTCACTGAGCATTAACATGAGACCTTTCACCTCCTTGTCACATAAGGTGGTAAACTGTAGCAGAATTTGGTCCCTGATTGGGGCAATTGAGTTACATAGATTCCATGAATCAGAAGGCTAAATCTGATGATTTATTAAGATCTATATGCCGGAGCAGAGAAGCAGCAAGCAGGCAAGCACACCAGACAGCAATCCCATCTGTCCAAAACATCCAGAGTATATTGATAAGGTAGAGTCTTGTGCTAGCATCAGATTAGCTGATCTCTGTAAACATCAGTATGTTATGAAGAATCCTCCTGGTGTTCTCAAAACAGTGTCAGGGCCAAGTGTTTGGCCCACACTGTAAGCAACAGTAAACCATGCAGAAGATGTCCTAGCCATATTCAGACTCAACATAGAGGCATTTCAGGGGTTTGTGAGAGTAGCCACACGCCCCCAGCCTAATGGATCTTTGAGACAACATTCCTTTCCAAGTCTGGCAGAACACCACTGGGTGCTCCAAAGCACTGGAATCCCTTGCAACATCTCTGCACCCTATATTTTACAGCTGCTGCACCATCTCTGCAGGGCATAAGAACAGAAAACTCTGCAGTATTCCTCCTGAAGGAATCCCCTTGGTCTTACCAGTGCTCTCCAGCAGATAAGGGCTCAGAGTCTTGGACACCTCCTCATGTCCTAGATCTTTACACT
>VWZN01005579.1:181798-223789 GCA_013396955.1 Regulus satrapa | reverse complement strand
AAAAAAAAATCAATAAAAGCAAAAAACCAACTGCAAAACTTTCTAGATCACCAATCCTGCCCCGTTGGGCAGCATCCTTCAGCACCACTGTTTTGTTTTCTGGGATTCCTCTTGTTCTTTGGGACTCCAGGATTGTTCCCACTGGGATGAGGAGCGTCCAACTCCGCATCCCAAGGCCACCACTGCCATTAGGAATTTTCTTGTGGCTCCCATTTGAGCAGCATCTGACACACCCTGTGCAATTCTGAGCTCATTTGGGAGCTGCAGCTCTGCTCAGGGAGCCCAAAGGTGCCAAGATTTGGGGCTTTTCCATGGTTTGTGAGTCGAGGTGATGTGAAAAAAAAAAAAAAAGAAGTTATTATTTAAATAATAAATGTTTCTCAAAAGAGCCTGCTGGATCATGCATGAGTTCTGGAGGAAATGTGTTGGATGTGGGCTGAAACCATGGGAGTGGGGGGAGAGGGCAGCAGGAGAGGCTGGCAGGGGAAGTTAGTGCCTCCAATTTCCTAAAAAGTGGCAATAAACTGTGTTTTACAGATGTAAAATTAATTTTCTTTTACCAGAGCTACAAAAATCCCCCCCCCCCCTTCCATCTCTGAGCTCTTCCCTAAAACCTGCCTATCCCACAGCCAGGGAAAGGCAGGCAGAGCTCCCACCTGTTCTCAAAACACAGCCCCCAAAAATACCCACCCTAAAAAAAGGCAGAATTGAGGTCACTTCTGTCAGGCAGCCAATGTCCACAGGAAGTTTTCTGGCCTCCCAAATGCGTGTGGGCAGATGTCAGGCAGGGGCTGCTGTTGCTCAAGAGGGTTTCTGGCAGCACCCTGCGGCTGGGGGGCTTTGGAGGGGGTGTGGAATTTTAGGGATAGGGGTTCCAGAGGTGGCTGCACATCTGGGTGAAGCTGGGGTGCTCCCACAGGGATGGAATGTCATCAATCCTTGAGACCATCCCACCCAGCACTCCGAGGGCACAGCCGTCCCTTCCCAAATTATTCCCTCACCCATGGGCGGCTGAGGGAGGCACATTCTGGGCTCAGTTTTGGGGCTCCCATCACCTCTCAGGGTGGGCTCAGCTGGAAAAGGAGCCAAAATCTTTGGGAAGAGCCTTGGGTCCTTGAGCTTTATTTATCTGGATGGTCATGACCTGGTTGCTCACGCTGGAATTTCGGGACCAGTTGCTTAATTCTCCTCTCTAAGCCAGAGGGAATGGCTGCCTGGCGTGCAAAAGATAGAGAGAAAAATTTATAAAATGTGGGGAAAACGTTGGAAATTGGAATTGACAAGGAATGTGACAGGGTGGGAAGAGAAGCCAGCAGGATCCGTGGCACAACCTGAAGGCAGGATTCTCCCAGGATCCAAGGATTCACTCCTGCCAGCCCCCAGCTCCTCTGCTGACCACTAATTAGCAGCTGCTTGGGTTTTTTTTGGGAGGTTTATGGCTCCTCATCAGGAAACGAAGGGCTGGGAGAGAACCTCCATCCCCTGGGATCTGCTCTTTGCTGCAGGACTAAACTCTCCCAACCATCAGGGCAGCAGTCCTGGCTAAGCGGGCTCAGGGAAAGGATTTGGATCAAACTTAATGCCAGAATTGCATTTAAAAATTGGTGTGTGCAAGGAGAGGAACCCTTTAAACCTGGGTCTCTTTGCCAGGATGCATCCTGAGCTGCTGGCCAGGACAACCCCTGGGTTTTGTAATCAAAACAACTCCTCCTTTCCCTGCTTCCAAAGGAGAAAAGGGCCTTCACCAGAGCTCTGTGAGGACAAGGACCCTGAGTCTCTGCATCCTGAGCCTGCACAAAACGCTGCTTTTATTAACGTCACGCAGGAGCTTTTGGAAAAAGCAAATTAATTTGGCTCTCGCCAGCTCCCTCAGCGTCTGCTCAGCTCAAATACAAGATGACAAAGTTTCATTTCATTGTCTGTGCTGGCCCTTAATGACTTTTTTATTCCCACACCGGAAACCTGCTGGCGCAGGGAAGCTCCAGGCAGGTTTTTAATCCTGCATTTCCATCTGGGAATCTGCTGCTGAGAAGAGGGAGGGAGAAGCAGAGACAACAGAGGGCATCAGCTGCCCCTCAGACTTCTTAAAAATGGTGAGGTTTTCTACAGAGGCTGGCGGGACACAGGGAGTGGGGATCTTCTCCAAAATCTGCTGTAGAATCGGGGAATGGTTTGGGATGGAAGGGACCTTAAAGAATATTCAGTTCCACCCCGTGCCATGGCAGGGGCACCTTCCACCATCCCAGGCTGCTCCCAGCCCTGTCCAGCCTGGCCTGGGGCCCTGCCAGGGATCCAGGGGCAGCCACAGCTGCTCTGGGCACCCTGTGCCAGGGCCTGCCCACCCTCCCAGCTAGGGATTCCTTCCCAATATCCCACCTGCCCTCTGTCAGTGGAAAGTCTCTTATCCTGACACTTCAATCCCTCTCCATTCCCAAAGGATGGCAATGCCATGGTTTTGGGAAATAGGCATTTTGGGAGAGCAGAGAAGAAAGGAAAAGCACTTCCCTCTTGCTGCCTCCTTTCCTGCCTTGTTTGGAACATCTCCTCCACATTCCTGTGCTGTCAGCAGGGAGGGAACGCTGAGGTTTTGGTGTTTTGGCCGTGGTTTTACTGGGGGCCACAAAAACCCCTCAGTCCCATCCAGGGGGATCAGGAAATGGGATGGGATGGGATGGGATGGGATGGGATGGGATGGGATGGGATGGGATGGGATGGCATGGGATGTCTCAGCCTGGCATTCCTGCAGAGCATTTCTGGAATGGCTTCTGCAGTCCTTTGGGATGCTGGGAGCAAAGCAGAGCTGCCTTTCCAGGCACAGCAACCCTCCCTGGGCTCCAGAGGGTGTGAGCCATGTTAAATTGGATTAAATGAATTAGCCAAGGAAGTGACTTATGGGGACATGGCATGGCTGGGCTTCCCATCTGGCTCTGCTGTGCTTCCAGGGCTTCCCATGACACAGGAAAAAGTCACATTTGGCTTTACCACTGCTGCCTTCTGCTTCTGCACCTCTGCATCCCCACAGATTCATGTGAAACCTTTCCTCTGAGTCCTTCAGGTCACCCTGAATCAGGTTGATCCCATTTCCAGGGTTTTTTTTTTGTGGTATCCCAAACTTCATAGGCTTAAAATCAGAGCCTGGTGCCCAACATTAGGACCCCACGTGAGTGATCTGTGGCCTGTCCCCTGTCCTTGTGAGGGGTTATGAGACTTTGGAAGCAGCAGGGTGGGCAAAATGACCTAAAGTGAAACCAAATACAGCCCAGAGGTCTAGAACAAACTTGTGTGAGCAAAAATTCCTTGTGCCACATCAGTTTTACTTGGGAATCCTGCAGTGGAATCCATGAGCTGGGATCCCTGAATCGGCCTCCCAGCCAGGAATTCCCAGTTCCCAATCTCCCACCCAGCCCTGCCCTCTGGCACTGGGAGCCATTCCCTGTGTCCTGTCCCTCCATCCCTTGTCCCCAGTCCCTCTCCAGCTCTGCTGGAGCCCCTTTAGGCACTGGAAGGGCTCTAAAGAGTCCCTGGAGCCTTCTCCATGTGAACATTCCCAGCTCTCCCAGCAGAGCCTTGAATTTTCAAGCTTTTTTTACAGTCTATGAATAATAATAACAATTTTCATTCTGGCTTTTGGGTTCAGCATTGCAGGGGGGATGAAGGTCTCATATGACTTTTCCCCAGATTACCATAAACTCTCAATTTCTCAAGCCTAAAAATTTCAATTTTCTTTTTAGATGTAGGTGTGACCTACTCACTTAAAAGGGCTGTGCCCAGACATTTTCTTGTGTAACTCATTTTTTCTCTTACTCTGCCACAAAAAAACCATCCCAGATTAGTGCAGGGTGTCCCTGCCTATGGCAGGAGCTGGAATAAGATGGCCTTTAAGGCCTCTTGTGTCCCTGAATCCCTGAATCCCTCTATCCCTGAATCCCTGATCCATCCTTTATCCAAAATACAAAGGGCTGGATGGAGCAGAGCCCCCCCAGAGTCCTCCTGCTCCAGCTGGGGGACATCCAACCAAAAAAAAACCAAACAGAAGGACTGGGAAAAATCCAGCCAGAGCTCCAAGATGATCCACGAGTGACTGAAAACAGGGAGAAGGGAAAGTTTTACAAGCCTGCCTGGGACGTGGAACTAAAAATCCAGCAGCTGTGACTCAGGGAGGGAGCGGGTTGTGTGTCCAGGGCTTGTGTGCGCTCACGGAGAAATCCCGACCCTAAAGAGCATCCAGATGAGGTGTGAGGGAATTTATATCCTCGTGTGCCTGATGCACCCAGCAGGGAGAGCAGGATCACACTTCCCTGGGGTCCATGGGCTTTTCCAGAGGTTTGGAAGGGACACTTTGTGTCCTTGGGGACACTCCTGGAAATGGCCAGGGATTCCCATGCCGGGCTGGGTTGTTGTTTTTTTTTTTAACTGTTTTTTCCCTGAATTGTGCAAACATCCACGTCCATCAAATCCCTGAAAGGGAAATGCTGCCCATCTGCCAGCTGCTCCCAAAGAGACCTAAATCTTCCAAAGCAAAAGACTAAACAGTGTCAAACTCACGTCGAGCATCTGGATTTTATAGGGGCCGTAAAAGCTTCGAGGCAGCGTGGAGTGGGTGGATCCTGCCCCGTGTGATGAACCCGTGACCTCTCCCAAAAAACCCCACACTTATTAGGAAAAATCAGGACTCAACCAGCAGCCTCGTGAGCTCATGAGAGGAGGAGAGCAAAGGTCAGGGTTTCCAAGCAAGTCAGGCCATAAATCTTCATAGGGTTTCCTGTACCAGTGCCGTGGCTCTGGTTTCGTTGTGGTTCCTGCTGGGCTGCCCCAGATGCAGGAGGTGCCATTTTGTGGCTGAATTAAAAACTCTCTGGAAAACCACCTGGAAATCTTGGGTTTTTTTTTTTTCTGAGCAGCTGGGTTGTGAGTGAGCTCCTGCCCTTGGGTCTGGCACGTCCCACCCCTGGCAGTGTCCAAGGCCAGGCTGGACAGGGTTTGGAGCACCCTGGGACAGTGAGAGGTGTCCCTGCCCGTGGCAGGGGGTGGAATGAGATGAGCTTTAAGATTCCTTCCAACCCAAACCATCCTGGGATTCTGTGGCTGCTCTGCCTCAGTTTTCCCTCCACAGTGCTGGGAGGAAAATGGTGTTGGGAGATCCGCCCCCAGAGCTCCTTGAGCACATCACCCTCCCCAAAGCCATCCCAGCACCACCCTCCTCACCCCCCTCAGCAGCCCCACGGCGGTGGTTGGCAGAGCTGGGATGGATGAATCCGCGGCGGGTGCCGTTCATGGGGAACCCCGACACCGCAGCAGGGACGAGGTTTGATCAATCTGCTCGTGTGGGGGCAGGAGGAAATGGTGAGGGCCAGCACAGATGTGAGACATCAGAGCAGACAGAGTTTTGAACTGAGTTGAAAAGAAAAGTCTCTGTTTACAAGAAGCGGTTTGGAGCCTGTTTATCCCTGGACATTCGTGCTACCAGAGCTTTGGCCGTGGGGTTTGTCATGGGGAGTGGATGCGTACACCAGACAACATTTATTTGTCACGAGCAGCTGCTGTTTCCTCTGCTCCAGACCTTTTCCATGCAATTGGGGCTGGGAATTGAGCTGTGAGGTCTCTCCGAGGGCCCTGCAGAGACCGGATTGAGCCGCGGGTCCTCCAGGATTGAGTCCTCGGGATTTTCTCCTGGCAAATCCTTGCCTGGGGAAGGCAGGAGCAGCCCGTGCCCTGCTGAGGGGCTCTGCCAAGAGCTCCCTAGGGCTGCTGGAGGAAGCTGTTCATCATCTTGGAATGATCACGTCAGGCAGCAGATTTGGAATGCTGTGGAGAGCTCCTGCTTCCTCCAGGACCCTGGGTCGGGTCGTCACCATCCCTGGCAGCCGGGGCTCCCCTGGGGCTGTTCCTGGAATTCCTCCTGTCTGATGGGGACAAGGAGGAGCCCAGAGCCTCTGCAAACCTCGGGCAGCTCTGCAAAGAGGGATGGGGACAGGGGAAAGGGGGCAAGAGAAAAGGGAAAGGGGATTAGGGAGGGGGAACACGGGAAAGGGAAGAGAAGGGAAAGGAAAAGAGGGCAGGGAAAAGGGATAGGGAAGGAGGATGAGGAAATGAGAAGAGAAAAGGGGAAGGAAAAAGAGACAGGGATGAGGGAAAGGTGAAGAGAAATGGGGAAAGAAAAGCGGAGAGAAACAAGGGAAAGGTGAAGAGAAATGGGGAAGGGAGATGGAGCAAGAGAAGGTGGGAATAAGGGACAGGGAACAAAGAAAAGGGGAAGGAGGTCAGGGGAAAGAGAAAAGAGGTAAGAGAAAAGAGAAGGGAAGAAAGCAGGGAACAAGGGAAAGAGCTGGGGNAAGAGAAAAGAGAAGGGAAGAAAGAACAGGGAACAAGGGAAAGGGCTGGGGAAAAAGGAAGAGAAAAGGGAAAGGGGAAATGAGGCAAGAGAAGATGGAAAGTGAACAAGGGACAGGGAATAAAAGAAAGGGGAAGAAGGTGGGGGAATGGAAGAGAAAAGTGAAAGGGGGCAAGAGAAAATAGAAAGGAAGAGAGAGCAGAGGACAGGGGACAAGGAAAAGGGAGTGGCAGAGGGGAAAAGGGGAAAAGGGGAAAGGAGCCAAGGGAAAAGCTTCCAGGCTCTGTCCTGGTGTCTGACTGCTGGAACTGCTGTGCCCGGCTGGTTTCTTGGTGTTTTGCCACCATCCCTCCATTCATCACCTTTTGCATTCCCCAGTTTTGGCAGCCAAGTCAGTCCTAGAAACCTCAGCATTCCCTGCAAGACGCTCTGGGAACGGGGGGCCTGGTGCTGCTGAGGGGTTTGGGAGCATCCCGGGACAGCAAAACACAGAACCCTGACATGCCTGAGAGGGTTCAGGGATCAAATCCAAACACCAGGACATGCAGGGCCGGACATCCGCTGCTTCAAGCGGCTCTTTCCCCCTCAGAGAGGTCCTTCCCCAAGTGGTTTTGCTCAGCACTTTCCTCCTTTGCTGGAATTTCTGCTCAAACCACGCCAGTTCTGCCTCCCTGGGCACGGCCTTTTCCTGCCAGTGCATCTCACTGGTGCCACTTCCAACTGCAGCAGGGAGAAACTGGGCTCAGCTTCAAGTAGCACCCACGGTGCCAAAGACTTCTCCAGAACTTCCCAAGAGCTATTCCCTTAATTATTCACGGCTGGGATGGATGTGCGGCACTTGTTGGGATAAATCCGGATTTGCCATTGTTTATCATCAATCCTCTCCCTGTGAGGAGGGGCTGGAGGGCCCAGGGGTGGCACATCCCCTCTGCCTGAGAGCGTTGGAGCAAATCTGGATCTTTTTGAGGGGGATCAGCTCTGCTGGGGCCCTGCAGAGGGGCTCCACACCCCCATCCTGCCCACCCAACGCCCCTGGAGCGCATTCCCCACCCCCCGCCAGGACAAGGATTGAGATCCAGTCACCAAACACCATCACGTCGCTGCTTTTCTCTATTTTTGCCCTCTGGGGAGAGAAAATGTGTTTTCTCACATTTTTCTGAAGTCATTGTGTGTTTTTAGAAGGACGTGCTAAGCCAGGGAGGATTTCTTCTTGCAGACGTGTTTTCTCTCAGACTTTTCCTTCACACAGCGGTGCCCAGTGCATTTTTAAAATCCCATTTAATTGCCCTTTCACCCCTGCCTGGACGTGCTGGTTCTTTCCTGGGAGTGGAAGGCTGCTGGCTGTCCACAGGGCCATAACTAACAGGGGACACTTTTGGGGTCCCCATCCTTGCAGGGAAGACCCTGTCTTAGGGAGATCCTTGTCCCTGTTCTCCTGTGAGGGATCCCTGTCCTTGTAGGGAGTCACTGTGGGATTCTCATCCCCACAGAGGGTCTGAACCCCTTTTAGAGTGTCCTTGTCCTCCCTGAGCAGGACATCCCTGCCCTCTTAGGGGATGGGATGGTGAGGGTGGGTGTCTCCCACAGGGAGCCACATTCCAGCCAGGATGGAAGGGGACAAGGAGCTGGCTGAAAACGCAGCCTGTGGGACATTCCCAACACAGACCAACAGCTGCTGTGGTCTGGAAAATCCCCCAGAGCCTCGTGTTGGGGGAATAGAGCAGGACAGGGCGCAGGTCATGGTGAGAGGGCAATGGCCAGGAGAGCAAGGAGGGATGAGCAAGAGCTGAGCTCTGCCACGAGTAAAGTGACCAATGTCAGCACTGCCAGCTGGGAATGAGGGCGGGGAGGGACAAAAAAGTCACCTTTCTCCATCTGGGCAAGAAAATGGACCTGGCTGTAAGTCCAAGAAAAACTATCTCCTGTCACAGAATCCCGGGAATGGTTTGGGATGAAAGGGACCTTAAAAGCTCATCCAGTCCAAACCCCTGCCATGGCAGGGACACCTCCCACCATCCCAGGCTGCTCCCAGCCCTGTCCAGCCTGGCCTTGGGCACTGCCAGGGATCCAGGGGCAGCCACAGCTGCTCTGGGAATTCCAGCCCAGCCAGGAATTCCCAATTCCCAATCTCCCATCCATCCCTGCCCTCTGGCACTGGGAGCCATTCCCTGTGTCCCTCCATGCCTCGTCCCCAGTCCCTCTCCAGCTCTCCTGGAGTCCCTTTAGGGGCTCTGAGCTCTCCCTGGAGCCTCCTCCTCTCCGGGGGAGCACTCCCAGCTCTCCCAGCCTGGCTCCATATCCCGGGTATCAGGATGTTCCCAGCCCCACTGGAGCACTCGGTTTCCCCACACAGGAGGGTGGGTGCCCAGAGGAGTTGGGCGGCTCAGGGAAGATCCGTGGAGTGGGAGAGAGCAGACAAGGGTTACACAGTCCTTGCATCCGATGACTCAATTCCCAACCATCCCTGGGATCTCAGAGGGAAGTTGCTCAAGAAAAAAAAAAAAATCATGGAAAGCTGAGGAGGTCCAAAGGAAATGGACAACAGGAGGCTTGTGATTAAATGGCTTTAACTCATATCCTAAAGACATAGATCTACTTGGGGAGCTGTTTGGGGACAGGAATGTGTAGGGCTGGCCCTGCTGGCTCACGTTGGAGGTCTCTTTGTAGCTTGTCTCCACCAGCAGACATGAGCTGGGATTTAGGGAATGAGTCCAAGGACAAGGGGAGCCAGAACAAGTTCAGCTGGTGAAGGACAGTGGTTCCCAAAAGCCAACCCAGCCCCTTTCTGAAGGGATCCCCACCTCCAAGGCACTTGGGGGCTCTCCAGGGGTGGGGAACACACCTTCTGGGGATGAGGGATGTAGGGGGTGTCCTCCTCCCAGGGGGAAAAGCTGGGAACTGCAGCCAGCTGGCCCCTCTGACATGGCAGGACATGAGGAATAGTTGAAGCTCTGCCATCAGGAGCCAGGCCCGGCTGGGCTGTGTTGGGAAGCCTTTCCCATTCCCTGGGAGTCAGACTGCAGAGTGGAGTCAAGTCAGATAAAGTGAAACATGTGAGACCTGTCCCAGCTGGAGCAGACTCCTTCAAAGCACGCTGCTGGCTGCGAGAAAGGAAGAGAGAAATCCCTTCTGGGGAGAGATCCCAGCTTTCTCTCTTACTCAGGCCAGGCAGCGTTTTGGTGAGCTGTGTGTCATCCCTGGAATCTCGCTGCCTTCCTGCATCCTCCGTGGCCAGGCTGCCCCAGTGGGGAGCGATGCTGGCACCTGGCAGTGCCCCATCACCCAGAGCCCTCTCTGCTGGCCCCGCTGGGTCGCCGGCGTCCCAAAAAGCCACAGCACTTCCCAGGCCAGGAATCAAGAGGGATTTCCTCCTTGCAGGGCAGCCCTGGGGTGACACGGCCTGAACCACATTCCCACCCTCCCATTTCACCCTCCGTGGTTTTCTCCTGAGTTGATTCACTCCCAGGGAGAGAGTGAATCTCCCTCCCAGCAGTGGGGACAGTCCCTGCTGGCCATCCCAGTCCTGGTGGGAAATAGGAAAGGTATAAAACTCCTAAAAGGCTGTGTGAAAGTAAATCTCAGATTGGGGAAAATACCAGAAAGCAAAAAGTCAGCAAGAGCTGAGCACGGTGTAAGAGATTAGCCTTCAGAAAAAAGTTGAGCAAGATAGTAGAAATATGTAAGTCTAATAATGAACATTTATCCATTGTTCTAAGCTATGGCAAGTAAGCATTGTTCAAAGCAGATGTGCAGCTTTGCTGATTTGCTTAAGCAGTTGTCTGTAACCTTTGCACTGTTTTATTGGCTGGAAAACTTTTAAAAGACCTTTTAGACAAAGATAATTTTGTCTGCTGTGTGAGGAGCACGAACTACCAACATCTCTGTTATCACTTCTCAGCTCTATTAGCATAGATCTCAGCATCATGTCCGAGCCGGAAGCCACAGACATTCCCAATTCCTGTCTCCAACGCCACTGGAAATCGTGGAGTGAGGATAAACAGACAGGTTGGGGATTGGTGGCTTTTTATTTATGGATTTTGCGTTTTGCTGATGGCCCAGGGACAGGTTTGAGTGGGAACACTGAGCACTGCCAGGTGGGATGCTCACAGGAATGTCACAGCCAAGCCTGTAATTAAACCAGCCAGCCCTTAATTAAGCTCCAAAAACACTTTGAGTGCATCCCTGGTAGGGAAGACTGGTGAGGAGCTCAGTCTGGTCTCAGAGCAGGAGAAGGAATGAAACAGGATCCTGCCTGCACCTGGAGCCTGTGGAGCCTCACTGCTGCCTCCTCCCCAGCCCGAGGGGAAGAGCCAGGGGCTGCAGGAGAGGTGAGAGAACTGGAGCTTTGGGGATTTGTCCCTCTGGGCTCCTCAGCTGGTGGCCCTGGGGAGCCAGAGCCCCTGAGGCTGGCGTGGCAGAGTTGCCAGCTCATCTTTTTCATGCTCTTCTCGAAAGGAGGAGGAAGGATGAGAGTCACCAGGATGAGTGGGACAGTGGCCAAGGGACTCAAACCGGGCACTGCCACTCTGCTTGTTCTCTCAGCTCGTTCCCAACACCTGGAGAAGGGTTTTGTCACCCACCATGTGTCCTTTAGGGGGCTGTGCCCTCCCTGGGGAGTGTGCAGGGATTCAGGGAGAGACAGTGGGATTCAGCAGGAGGGAAATTCAAGGGATGGTTCAGGAAGAGGCAGGATTTGACTCTGGACAATTTGCCTGGCAAGGAATCCCACCCCGATGTTCCTGGTGCCTGTCCCTGCTGCCTGCTTGGATTTACACCCAGCTCTGGCTCAGAGCAGGCTGAGGTTTCTGAGCTCCAAGTTGGGTGCCTGGAGTGGGGAATCTGCTCTGTCACCTTGTGCCCTCCAAAAGCACACAGCCCCTTTGAATCCAAAAATTCCTGGGAGTAAATGAGATTATCTGGCTGCTGGTACCCACATTTCAGCATCCCTGTATTGACAAGGGGGATGATGCTACTTTTCCCCTATTCAGCTCCCAGGCCCATGGGATGGGATGCCTCCAAAAGAAACCTCACTGCCCTAGGAAGGGTAATTAATGGACAGATGTTGGGCATTCCCCTTTCCCATCTCTGCCCCTGTGTCTGGGAGCTGCCCTGCTCTGGGGGACCCTGGCTGCTGCTCACAGACACTGTTCCAGCTTTGCTCCTGAAAGCTTTTCCAGCTATTTTTAGGTAGCAGTTGCCTTTCCAAATATTTGCCTTGGTGTTGGTGCCTGGCCCTGCTCACAGCTGGGGCTCCCTGCCTGCTCCCTGCTGTGCTAAGCTGAACTCTCCCAGCTGCAGCATCCCTTGTGCTTCCACATCCAGGATCCCACCCTCTCCCCGTGGCTCAATTCTCCCACCCATGTCCCCACAGCACGTCCAGGATCCACAGGGAGTCACCTCAGCCCTGCAAAAGCTCCCACTCCCCAACGTGAGTCACTCACAAGCTCAACTTAAGGAGACTCCAAGACTTCAAACTCAGCAGGAGCCTGAGGAGATGCTCCATGCACTGCACCGAGGTTCTGCTCTCTCCTCTCCTCCAGGCAGGACTGCTCATGGAGCAAGGCTGGGAGAGGGACACCGTGGATTTCAGAGCCTGCTTCAGCTCTGGGGACAAGAAAAAACAGCCTCAGGTTGCTGTAGACAAGGTTTAGATTGGATATTAGGGATAATTTCTTCATGGAAAGGGTTCCAAGCACTGGCAGAGCTGCCCATGACAGTGGTGGAGCCACCATCCCTGGAGAGATTTAAAAAAAGATTTAAAAGCTGCATGGACACACTTGGGGACACGATTGCAAAGGACTTTGCAGTGCTGGGGGAATAGTTGGACTCGATGATTTCAGAGGTCTTTTCCAACTTAAATGGTTCCAGGATTCCACAGCTCTGCCCTCTCTGAGGCTCCCGGGTTTTACTCTTTGTGGACCCACGTGCAGAGCGAGCTCGGGCCGTGGCCAATGCAGAGAACACCACCACGTTTAGCTAGGGGACCATCTGTGTGGCCAGCAAGGCAGGAAATCCCAGCTGATGGGCTCTTCCCCATCTCCCCATCCCACTGGAGAGCCCAGCTTGCCCTGCAGGGCTGGGAGCTTGCCCACCACAGCCACGCCAGGGAACCGTCCCGTGCGTTACCACGGAGCTGAATCATGGCCTTGCAGCCACTCTTTCAACACACAGGAGGGATTTGGCAATTCCACGGGCTATTAATAGAGCCAGGCTGCTCTCCTGGGCCCCACGCCGTGCCGGAGGGGTGAGGGAGAGCAAAGCAAACTCTTAGGGAGGTGAAGGGCTGAGTTTACCTAAGGAGAGGTCGGGAAATAACCTGTCGGGGAGCAGGAACCGAGCGCTGCCCTCTCCCCACTTATCGGAGCCAAGAGGGAACAATGGACAATGAACAGCAATGTCCCAAAGGGGACGGGCCACTTCTGCTCCCCACGGAGCCCTGGGGGCTCCTGCTTTTTGGAAAGGCACCGGGGAGGGGTTACCGTGGGATGATGGGCTGTGGTGGTTGCTGCTCTCCCAGCCTGGACTTTGATTTCAGCATGGACACTGCAGGGACCTGGTTTGGGAATGGAGCAGCAGGGCAGAGCCGTGGGTGCAGGGCCAGGGCAGGCTGGAGGTGGAGCACGTCTGTGGGAAAGGAAAACACAGACAGATGTTCTCTGAGGAGCTGCTCTGGATCGATCTTCCCAGCTCCATCCCAACCCCCATCCAGGAGGATGGAGCCAGCGGTGTCCTTGACACCCAATTCCTGCCCATGTTGGGCACGGGGCAGAAGGGAGGGAGACCCCATCCCGGCCCTCTGCAAGCAACAGAGGGCTTTCCTGGGCCATTTGTATTTTTAGAATGGAAGTGCCAGATGGAAGAGCCACCCTTTGTGGTGAGGGACCCCATCCTGCCCGGCCACCAGCCCTTATCTCACATCCCAGCTCCATCCTGCCCCTGCACCCTCCCTCAGCCACCTCCAACTCTGCCATGATGGCATCCATGGCTTCCCTTCCCAGCCCCGGACCAACAGCTGTCCGTCTCTCCCCACACTGCCAGGCAGCAGGGGCACTGCCAGGGGACACTCTGGGGTGGGGACACTCTGGCAATGATGGACACAGCTGCGGGATCCTTCTCCATGCCCCCAGGCGGTGCCGAGGGCGCACATCCAGGGCACCAGGATGGATTGCATCACCCTGGATGTCCCCAGGGCTGGACTGAGCTCTGGAGGAGGCTGTTCCTGACACCCTCGGCAGCAGCCCAGCCTCACCCCAGCAACTCCGGATAAACATTCCCGACCCTGCTCCAGGGCAGGCATCGAGGGCAAGCTGGAGAGGAACGGGCCCTGCAGGGAAAGCATCCCTCCAGATGGCATGGAGGGACTGTTCTCACTCCCCTGGCCTTGCCAGCCTCCCTGTCCCTGTCCCCCCCTCTGATGAGCCCTGGGGACATGAGCCAGGCTCTCCAGCTCTTGTCCTGCTCCACATCCTGCTGGAGTCTGTCCAGGCAGATCTGTCCTTCCCCTGGCCCTGCTCCTGCCTGGCAGTATCTCCCTCCTGGGATCATGTCCTCTCCTGCCTCCTCCCTGCTGCTGCTGCATCTTCCCAGACCAGAGCCTGGCCACGGAATGAGGCTTGCCAGGGAGGGACTGTGGCTGCCCACCCGTGGTCCAGGATGGGCTGGGAATTTGGAAATTCTCAGGCAATGTGGAAAATCCACATTCCAAGACGAGGGCTTGTCTCTCACCACCCTGGTTCTGCTCAAAGGGAGAAAAACCTGGAAGAAATTCCAGGATTCCCATGAAAGGAATGCTGTGATTGTTTCCAATGCCCCACGGTTTTGAGACCACTCCCTCTAAAAGCTTTTAAACATGGGAAACACAACAGGCACTTTTAATATTCCCTCTGCCCTGTAGTGAGCACTGCTGCCAGCCTGGCTTTGTGGGATTCCTTAAGGATGGGGACAGACCAGAGAATCAGAGAATATCCGGAGTTGGAAGGAGCCAACAAGGAGTGCATGGAGAATTTCCTGTTGTTTTGGACAATAAATTGTTTTGCTTTCAGGAGAAGCACATAATCCTTTTTTGGGTGCGTGTGTATCTTTGTTTTACCTCCTGATAATTTAAACACCCCCTGAAAGGCTCCTGAAGCACATCCAAATGTCCACTGAAATGAAGTCCCACCAGAAGAAGAGTTTGAAGTTGAAGGTGATCCATATCAGCCAGGAAATCTTCAGCAGAGCCTGCACCCCCGAGGGAGGCAGAGCTCTGGTTTGAAAGACAAACACCACTTTTATTGTTAAATAGTTGAAGAGGGAGCTGATAACATCAGTGTCCCTGGTGATCTCACCTCACTGGAGCAGCAGCATTGACACAGGGAGGTGGACGAGCACCAAGACTCTGCTGCCTTCCCTGTGCAGGACAGATCCTGCTCCTGCAGCCTCCTGGGAATCACTCTGCCCCTCACAGCTGCCCCCCAGAATACGAGCCCTGCCTCCTCTGCCTCACTTCTCACCCAAGGCTGCCATTCCAGGCCATGCTGGATGGGAATTGGAGCAGCCTTGTCCAGTGGAAGGTGTCCCTGCCCGTGGCAGGGCTGGACTGGATGCCCTTTAAAGGGTCCTTCAGTGCCCTTTAAAGGTCCCTTTCAACCCAAACAACTCCGTGGCTCTGATTCCATAAACACCCTCACACAAACTGTTCCTTTCCGCCCTGCTCTGCCCCCAGAGCTGGAGCTGTGGAAACAGCCAAGTCCCGGAGCACTCCTCTGGTGGGTGAGGAAATTTTGGGATGCAGACCCCCATCAAACTGCCCTCACTATCCCTAACATTTTCCTGCTGTCCATACATAACCCGGCACGCTTCTGCCTCCATGGATTTCCCTGCGTGCCCGTTTGGGCTACACAGTGCAAAAGACATTTCATATCGAAAAATAAAACCCCAATAAACTCAAATATGGCCCAGGACAGTGAGCTGCACCCAGAGCAAACCCACAGCTACCCATCCAGCTGGATTCTGGCAGGGACAACCACAGCCCTTGCCAAAGTCTCTGCGCTGGCACCAGCAAGGTGGACTGGACATCCCGACCCGGCCTGGGAGGCTGGAGCTGATGGATCCCACGGGGACGGCCCCTGATCCATTCCCACAGGAACAGCCCCTGATCCATTCCCACAGGAACAGCCCCTGATCCATTCCCACAGGAACGGCCCCGATCCATTCCCACAGGGATGGCCCCATATCCATTCCCACAGGGATGGCCCCTGATCCATTCCCACAGGGACGGCCCCTGATCCATTCCCACAGGGATGGCCCCTGATCCATTCCCACAGGATCCCACCGGGAAGCTGCTCCTGCCCTCCAGCCTCAGTGCAGCAGCACTGGGAGAGGCAGGGATTTGTGAAGCCACAAGGCAGAGGTGGCACTGACCCCTAGTGACAAAGTCCTGCCCCAGTCCTGCACGGGCTATGCCTGGAAAAGGACATGTGGATAAGAGTTGGGATCTGGGAATGCTGCTCGTCTTCCACAAACCCTGGGGAAGGGAAGGATCCTGCTGATGAGGGGCACCTGCCCCAGGCCTCCTGCTCCCACCAAAACAGGTGCAGAGGAGCCTTCTGGAGATGGAGTTTATTTAAGATGCAATGAAAAACCCAACTATTGCACTTCAGACTGCCAGTGGGCAGGGTTAGATGGGATAACGGGAAGAAATTCTTGGCTGTGAGGGTGGGTGGGCCCTGGCACCCAGAGCAGCTGGGGCTGCCCCTGGATCCCTGGCAGTGTCCAAGGCCAGGCTGGATGGGGTTTGGAGCAATCTGGGATGGTGGAAGGTGTCCCTGCCACGGCAGGGATGGGATGAGCTTTAAGGTCCCTTCTAACCCAACCCATTCTGGGATTTGATGCTGATGATCAGGGACAGCAACGGGAAATGACCAATGTACAGTTTATGAAATTCAGCCTAAGGACCTCATGGAACAGAGGAATGATGGGAACACATGAAGGATCTGTTCACACCCTTCCCTTGGAAATAATGCTTTTGATCAGCAGGCTGCAGTTTATTCCTTTAAATACATACATTTTGCCTCAAAGCCTCTCAGTCCAAAAATGGTCTCTCTCAATTAAGGGCTTCCAGGAGAGCCCAGGACTAATGATCTATTTCTGGGTATTTCAAAAGACTCACAGCCATGTGTGCTGCTTGCAGAATGAGAAACAGAGTTTGCAACACCTTACCAGCATTTTTGCCTCTTGCCAGTAATTTCAGAGCCCTAAGGAGTAGGAGGAGATCTGACTCTCCCAGCACATCTCAGCAGTGCTGTGGAAGGGTTGGATGGGTTCATTGAAGGGAGTGGGATGATCACAGAATCCTAGAATGGTTTGGGTGGGAAGGGACCTTAAAGACCATCTGCTTTCAAACCCATTTCTCATCCCCAGAGGATGGAAATCCAATTCCCCAGGTTTTGCATCTCCCCACTTAAGTTTTGGATGTGAAGCAGCTCCATCCCACCTTGGAAGGGTCCAGCCTTGCCCTTCATCTCCCTCCCCTGTTCCACAGCACTCAGCTGTCCACAGAGCTTGCTCTCTGCACCATTCCTGGCTCAGGAGGCACCAACCTCGCCGCTGTCACTGAGAGCAAAGACAAATTGAGGCTGCAAATAACCCCCTGGGCTTGTGACCAAGAAAATGCCAGCAGTGAGGAAAGCCATCTCCCAACCTGCCCACCCTTGGGATTTGCTGGCAGAGTTTTGTCCCAGCTATTCAGGACTGTTGTGTGACCTGAGCTCTGGCCTCTGAAACAATCCTGCTTTGACCAGATCCTCCTCTTCCGTCTGAGGATGAAGACGCTCACGAATTCGGGTCACAAGTCAGGTGTAAACACAACTGGGGGCTGGCTGGAGCAGCCCTGGAGCGGTGGAATGCTGGCTCCACACGGTTCCAGTGCAGATGGAACGGCAGGATTTTCTGTCACACATCAGCAGAGCTTCTCCTGCAACCAGGGAGGAGAGAAACGGGCTTTTTATCTTGGAATCACTCACCCCTTCCTGCTCAGGGGCAACTGAAGTGACTCTGAGACGTGGGGAATCTACAGAGCAGAGCTGATTTGTCTTTCCCAGGGTAGCTCGCCGAGCTCCCAACAGCAGCCAGGGAACAACACGTGGGATGTACAGACACATCAGAAGCCCCCAGCATTCTGCAGCAGGGACTGGCCTTTCCCTTCACCATTCCTCGACAGCTGAAACCTCTTCTCCCCTTGGAGAAAAAAGCTGGGAAACCTCGAGCTTTCCCAGGGCAGTCCCACGGCCGGCTCTCAGAGCTCGCTGTGCCTCTTGCCCTGCTTGTCCCTCGCTGCCAGCCTCGGGGCTGTCCCCCGCAGGTCCCTCCCAGGGGAACCTCCCTGGGCCGTGCTCTGCTGGGATGGCCCCTCCCGGGTGGCACTGTCCCCTCCTGCGGTGTCCCCTGCAGGGCTTTGGGGCGGGTGTGCCCTCGGGGTGTCCCCGGGGTGGGGGGATGGCTCAGGCACGGATGGCTCCATCATCTGGAGGAAGTTGTAAGCAGGGAGTGGTGGCTTCCAGTCCTCCTCAGACAAGGTACCTGGGCAGCAGATACAGTCCTGGTTAGTAGGTAAAGAGCTATGCCCCACCTCTGTGGATATCTCCCTTCCCGAGGAATTATGGCTTTTTTCCCCCCATTCTAATGAATACAGAATTAAAAATCTTTGTCTGTCAGGTTGCAGAACCACAGAAGCATCTGGGTTGGAAGGGACCCGACAGATCCTGTCGTGCCAACCCCTGCCGTGGGCAGGGACATCTTCCACTTCCCAGGCTGCTCCAACCTGGCCTTGGACACTTCCAGGGATTCAGGGGCAGCCACAGCTTCTCTGGGCACCCTGTACCAGGAATTCCTTCCCCATATCCCACCCATCCCTGCCCTCTGGCCATTCCCTGTGTCATGTCCCTCCATCCCTTGTCCCAGGTCCCTCTCCAGCTCTCCTGAGGAAGGCAGATCCACGCTGGCTTCATCCAAAGCCTCACCAGGCTGACCAAGACAGGAGAGATGCAGTGAAAAGCTTCACAGCACAAAGCCAACCCTTTGTGTCCTAAAGCCCCCAGTAAAACACCAGCTTCCTCACTGTTTCCCATCCAAAAGGAGATGCAGGAAGGTGCCTAAAGAGTAGCTACTTCTTACACTGACAACTGGGAGCTGGGAGGTTTTTTACTAGCGAACTGTGGCTGGGAATGGGAAAACACAGCCAGATTTGGGGATTTTCACAGGGAAAAGATGTCAATTCCAAACTATCCAAGCTTGGCTCTGAGCATTAAACAGTCCCAAAGCAAACTTGTGAGTGTGGGCATTCTCTCCTGGCTGGACTATTTGTACTTCTCCAGCTCTAACAAGCAGAGCTGGTTTTTCCATCGTTAAATTCCAGGGCAGACAATTTATTGCACGTAGTATCTCCTCATAAACAGACTGGAGCTCACAGTGTGTGCTGAAGAACGTTATAAACCTGTGTCCACTTACTGCTGGGAATCTCCAGCCCTGCTTGGAGCTTCTCCAGCCACGGCAAGACGTTCATCTCAGTGATGGACTGCTCTGATGGGAACTTGAATACCTGACCCCCAGCATGGAGGTTCACCCAGAGGAGAGCGGGCAAGGAAGGCGTGGTGGAAAAGTACGTCCTCAGGATCCCGTGTCCCACTGGGGTCTTCTTCCTGTTAGGAAGAGGAGGTTCAGGTTTGGTAGCACACCAGGACTGAGAGCCAAAAAAACCATCAAAGCCCTTGGGCCACATCCAGCAAAGCACAGTTTGGTGGGACTGCAGAAACGTCACCCTTGGAAGTGTTCAAAGCCAGGCTGGATGGGGCTTGGAGCAACCTGGAATTGTGGAAGGTGTCCCTGCCCCTGGGAAAAACAGGATGGGCTTTAAGTCCCTTCCAACCCAAACCATTCCAGGATTGTCAGATTCTAAGCACTGTAAATAAGTTTGATGCTTAAGGAACCTGCTAGGACCCAACGGAGAGAGAGCAGACAACAGCCTGGATGTGTGACGAGATCCTTGAGCAGGACAAACTCTGTAGGAAGGTGGGAGATGTTTTCCACCTTAAGCTTCTAAGAACAGGTGGGACTGGAATGGGACAGGTCCTGCAGCCCTCCAGGGACAGACCCTGAGTGCAGGGACAGCTGCCAGCTCCTTCCAGCCCAGCTGCTGCCACTGCCCCACGGCGACAGGAATTCCACAGGGCTGGAAAACCCTCGGGTGACAGACAGAGAGTGAAAACAGGACACTGAGACAGAGGGACAACAAGCCCACAAAGGTGCTGAGACATTCCAGCGTTATTTTAAGGCTCCACGTCTGAGCTGGATCCTGCCCTGGGAATGAGAGCCCTTTTCTAGGATAAGGGACTTTTGACAAGGACAGAGCACAGGGAATGGCTCCCACTGCCAGAGGACAGGCAGGGATGGGATACTGAGGAGAAATTCTTGTCTGTGAGGCTGGGCAGGCCCTGGCACAGGGTGCGCAGAGCAGCTGTGGCTGCCCCTGGATCCCTGAAAGCGTCCCAGGCCAGGATGGGATACCTTGGATAGTGGAAGGTGTCCCTGCCATGGCAGGGCTGGAACGAGATGATCTTTAAGATCCCTTCCACCCCAAACCACTCTGGGCTTCTGGCCAGCTTTGTGGCAGTGCCATTCTGCTCTGGCACAGGAAGGCTTTTTGTGTCTCAGGAAGGCAGAGCAAAGGCAGATGTGTAGGTGGGGAAGTTCCAGGGCTCTCGTGTCTGGTGCCTTACTGGCAGCCCAATCCCTTCTCTCCGAGCACATGTGCATTTTCCCAGACTTCAAAGCACGTCAGATTAAGCCACCAAAGTTTCTCTGGGCTTGGGCAAAACAAACAGAGGCCAAAAATTCAAAATACAACTAAGAAGAAGAGGATTTAAAAAAAAAAAAAAAATCCCCTTCCTACAATCTTCTATTTCTTAGGTGTTAAATTAATTTGGTTGCTTGAATATTTTTAAAGTTTCATTCATGGGGCTTCTGGTTGAACCTTCTTGTGAAAACTTTCTTTCCCCAGTCAATGACCAGTCACTCCCTATAATTGCTAGTGGAAAATCACCATAAGACATTCCAGCAGGGCAAACTTCCTTTTTTTTTTTTTCCTACCCACATGCAACAAAAATACAAAGGACACCAGATCCAGGGTCAAGCAACTACAAGCACTAGAGAACATCTAGAGCACTAGAGAACATCTTCCTCTATTGAAAATTATTTCTGCAGCCAATTAAATATTTACTAATTTTACTTTGTCAGGCAATTTTTGCAGTTGCCAGAACACTGAGTGAACCATTGCTCAACGGTTTGACCTCCCAACTCCTGATGATTTCAGACCCAATAATCACATTACCAGCTCATGTTCTCAGTAATTGCAGCCTCAGGGTTTTTTAGTTTTTTTTGTTTTTCTGCAAGGCTCACAGCGAGTTAATGGAAAGGAGAGATTTTTCAAACACTCACAGGTTCAACCAGCAAGCCACAAACTCCTGCTGGGGTCTTCCTTTTGCCAGCTTCAGCATTTCCTTGCTTTCCATGTGACTGATTTCACCAGCACTGAACAGGATGAGGAAGGGCTTGCCGAGCTGCAAGTACCGGGGCAGATTTGGCACGGTGATTTCTGGCTGCAGGGACGTCACAAACAAGAAATTGGGGGTTATGGGGAGGGGAAAACAGGAGAAAATTCCACTTTCTGCTCTGAAATGAGGGTGCAGGGGCTAAGCAAGGCTGCAGTGTCCGTGGGGAATGTGGGAAGCTGGAGGAAGGCTGGGATTTTGGTGCACTTGGAGATGTCTTTGCCCAACCCAAGTGCACTGAGTCTGTGGGAGCAGCTGTGAGCTTGGGATGTGAGCAGAGCAGGCAGAAAATCCAAAAGGCACATGGGAAAATCCCTGGGAACAGGGAACAGACCCTGTGGGAGGCCAAGCCACTGCTGCAGCAGGTGAATAACTCTGAGGCCAGTCCCTCAACTCCAGGGTCGCCTGCTCCAAGACCACCCAGCAAACAGCAGATTTCTGTCCAGTCTCCCTGCTGCGAGTCATAAAATTTAAAAACAAACTCGACACGATAAAAATAACGAGCGGACGTGGCCGTTCCGCAGAACTCCACGCTATAATCAGGGCTCTGCAAATGACTCCAATGGAAAAAGGACATTCTTTTTTTTTTATTTTTATTTTTTTTTTTACTCACAAAAATGTCCAGCAGTTCATGTCTGATCAGCTGCACCATGTCCTGCACGCTGTGTTTGGACAGAGCGATTCCTTCCACGCTCCGGCCTCTGCTCCGGGCGAGGAGGAGGGCAGGGGGGGACACGGAGTATTTTTGGGATCTGAAAAAGAGGGATGGGCACAGAGGGGTTGGACACATCCCAAATGTGCTGCACAGAGAGCTGGCATCCTAATGGAGACAGGTCCCATCCTTGGAAACGTTCAAGGCCAGGTTGGATGGGGTTGGAGCACTCTGGGACAGTGGCAGGTGTCCCTGCCCGTGATTGGGATGATCTTTAAGGTCCTTTCCCACCCAAATAATTCTGGGATTCTGTTCCTACTTCTCCTTCATTTTCACACCTATGGTTGGGTGATGCAAATACCCACCCAGGGCTTCGCTCTGCCTCCCCAGCCAAGGCAAACAGAGCTCTCAGATTCCACCCAAGGGACACAACCCACACAAAAAAACTTCCAGGAGATCCCATTTTTGCCTCAGGGAATAAGCCCAAAAATGTTGGTGAAGTCCGAGCCCCAGACTGGAGCAACACACAGAGGCTACACCCACCCAGTCTTGGTGGAATATCTAGATTATCCTTTGCTCCACAATGCCCTTCTGGTAAGAGGGTTCAAGGTATTCAAAGAAGAACTGAGAAAGTGGGAAAAGCAAAATTAGGAGAAGCCTGAGCAATGAAAGGGCAGGGGGGACACCAAGCCAGGACAGCAGTTTTCTGGAAGTTTGAGGAACTTCAGCCCTGGAGGGTCCAGATGGCACTGCCAGAGGAAGGGTGTGACAGGGGAAATCAGCTGCCTCTGCAGCTTTTGGGGGCACGTCTGGGTTGTTTTTCAAAGGCTCCTGGCAATTTTTCAAAGGCTGTGACACCAAAGAATCCCAGAATAGTTTGAGTTGGAAGGACCTTAAAGCCCATCCAGTTCCACCCCTGCCATGGCAGGGACACCTCCCCCTGTCCCAGGCTGCTCCCAGCCCTGTCCAGCCTGGCCTTGGGCACTGCCAGGGATCCAGGGGGAGCCACAGCTGCTCTGGGCACCCTGTGCCAGGGCCTGCCACCCTCACAGGGAAGAGTTTCTTTAGGTCATCAATGACACAACAAATGGAGGGAATTGCAGATAATTCATTTCCACAGCGTCCAAATCTTATGGAAGCTTTTCCCATCCTCCATCACAGCATTTATCTCTCTAGGACTAATACACCCACTGCAAACTTCACTGTGAGCTGCTGTCTTTACAGCTGGCAAAGTCTGGCAAAACCCTAAAAAAATATTTAATTCGGGGCTTTGGAACTTATTAAACTTCTATGGGTTTTAAAGAGATTCTTTGGCTTGGTCATGGCTCAGATGAGTGAGGACTTTTGTTCCCTGTGTCTCAAACACATCACCTTGTTCAGCAGCGTTTGATGAGCATCTGTGAGGCTGGCACTGGGAGAGGATTCCAGAGAAGCTGCCCCTGGATCCCTGAAAGTGCCCAAGGCCAGGCTGGACAAGGCTTGGAGCAACCTGGGTGTCCCTGCCATGGCAGGGGGTGGGACTGGCTGGGCTTTAAGATTTCTTCCCATCCAAAACCTCTCTGTGAATCTATAAGGAAATATCTTATGCACTGCCAGAAAACCACCAAATTCCCCAGCTACACTCTATCCTGCAATGCCTTCTCCTCTTCCTGGTGCTGAGGGGTTGTGTTGCTGCTCACCACAGCTTTCTATTTTTACAGCAGGACCATTCAGTGAGTAACACGAGTCTTGCATTTCAGCATTTCAATCAAAACCATCTGCAAACGAATACTTGGCAGCAATCTCTGACATCGACGTGGAAATAAATAACGACCTCATGCAAAGCATTTCTTCCTCAATGCCTTTTTCCCCTTCATTAGTGACCAGCCCAGCAGGTGCCTGCTGAGCAAACAGCTTTGCTGACAACAGCCTTTGTGTACACTGCAGCTTTTTTCCTCTAGAAAAGCTCTACAGGATGCACAAAAGGGGAATCGGCTTTCCGTGACTTGGGAGCCACAAATATTTTCTCCTTGAGCACTGAGCTGAAGAAGGGCTTTTCATTTTCTGGAGAAGGGAAGTGAGCCTGGCTCTTGCATAAGGAATTCCTGTAAGTGTTTACTTTCTGCTTACAGTTGAGAAGCCCATCAGCTACAGCAGCTTCGCCCACAAATCACAGCCAAAATCCAAATGTGGCAGGAGGACTATCAATGTAAACTGCACTAAATATTCCTGCTAAACAGGAGCAGGCTGCAGACTCCTGGAGCAGAGAGGTGACTTCTTGCATGTGTCAGCTCTGAGAGAACACAGGCTTCTTCCACTGGTACCTTGAGAGATCACCCTGTCCTCTGCTTTTTATTTTCCTTCTATCAGCTGGGCTGAAATCCTCAGGGGAAAAAACAAAAAAAGTTTTAACTGATGCCTGGAGCAGTTTGGTTAATAGAGATGTATTCCCAAGGTATTTCCATTTTAATTCTCTGTGCTCACCACAAAAATGCCCGTGTCTCATCAGGAATACATCACACCTCTGAGGAACTAATGAAAATAATTCCCTGCTGCACTGCAGGCTGTTAAACCCACACCTGAAAAACAGGCCAAGGACCTCCTGGGGTTTTCAACTCAACTGCCTTGATAGCTAATTCCTGCTGGAAATGAGGTGCCAGGCCAAGCTGGAGATTCCCCCTGGATCCAGCTGCATTTCCAGGCACTGAAGCACCTCTCACACTCCAACCCTGGAGGCAGTGACACAGGTAAGATCCCATTAACTCCCATCTGGCTTAAAGCCAGGGAGGCGATTCCACCAGGAATGCAGCTCCATGGCAAGACTGCATTTATTTCCCAGCTCCCAAAGACTTTTCCAGCACCCAGACTCAAAGTCCACTCCACTCCTAGCCCAAGTAGTCACAAGCAGCTTCCCTGCCGGCTGTTCTTGGCAACTGGGGGCAACCACCAGAGCAAGGGAGGGCACTGCAGTGACTACCAACATTTTCTCCTCATGGAAAGAGAAAGGCAGGACTTTTTCTCCCTCACTCACTGATGGTATCACTTTTTCCAGCCTGTTGTTTCTTTTCAGAAAGGTCTGCTGCTCCTGTTTGTGTGAGGAACACAACCACATGCACGGGGGCTGAAGGACTGCAAGTACCCAGAGTGAATATGAACAGCAGGAAGGTGACAATCCCCTTTGGCTGAGTCCTGACCCATCTCCCTGCAGGAAAAAGTCACTTGTAGCTGTCACTCAGCACAGTGACACTGCCTTTTACTAAGTGAAGATCAGCTTGAATTCTTCCCAAGGAAAAAGAGAAACCACTTACAAAGCCAAGGCATCATCTTCAAAATACATCCCCATCCTTACGTGGCCACTTAGGAGGTTTCCTGCCTCTTCAAAAGCTTCCCTGGCTGGAAAAAGATAAAGATACAAGAATAAACAATAGAAAGAGAGGTGTTGAAGGTTCTTTCTTGGAAACCTGATCGATACCTGCACACATCCCATCCTGCCAGAGCAGAATTTCAGGAGCTGAACCAGAATTGAAGGTTCACAAGAAATGACTGCAGCTCAGGGCTGCAGGCCATGGGAGGAGGAGCAGGCAGAGAGCAAGGATCAGGGGAAAATTCCCATTATGAGAACAGGGCTTGCTCTTCAGCCACCAGCACTCAGCCTCCAGGATCTGCAGGACAGAGGCACTGCTGGAAAATGAAATATCTTTAAGGACTTACAGTCCATAAACACTCTTGGAAACGGGAGACCAATTTTAAGTCTAAACAGAAATCTTGTAAATCCCAGTGACCTTTGAGAAATGATGGATGATGGCTTTACTGGAGTAGGGCTAAGAGCCTGGAGATAAACCAACCCTTCCCTCAAGTGTCTCTTGGTTTATCCAGCTCCTCTCAGCAGATTGAGGCTGTTGCAGGACAGGGAAAAACCAGGCTGGGCTCTCTTGATCACAGCTGAGGCTGAGAGCACAGCTCCAAAACAAAGCTGGCTGCAGAGCTGGTTTATTCCCTTATAAAAAGCCTCACATTTCACAGAATTCCACAATGATTTAGGTTGGGAAGGACTTTCAGCTCATCTTGTCCCACCCCCTGCCACGTGTAGGGACACCTTTCCATCAGATCAGGTTGCTCCAAGCCTTCTCCAGCCTGGCTGTGGTTCCAGGCAGTGGATCCATGGGAAAACCAAGCCTTGAGGGAACGTGCAAGGCATGGTGGAGGAGCTTGTGAAATGCAGAAATCAGAGCTCCAAAGAGCTGCTGCCAAAGGTGGGGTGAGAACAATGAGGATTTCAACACCACCACCCCCGTCCTCCTTTGCACTGAGCAACTGAAAGGAACAAAAGCGGCTTTTCCCACCCAAGGAGAGGGGGAAACCTCACTCTTTGGAGAATTCAGGTTTTTCCTGAGAATTCAGGGGGTTCCTCAGGTACAGCCATGATATAAATTGCTGCCACACAGCAGTCACTGCTCCTCAGAACGTTCACTGTCACAGCCCAAGCTCCTGGGACCAGTGACTCAGAGCTCAGTGGATGGAGCTGCCTCACAACTGGTCACTTCTTGGTGCTTTGATTCCTGTTTTGCAGCTACACTCAAAGCTGTCCTTTCCACTGTTTCCCATGTGGCCCATTAACTTTCATTTAAACTGTTTTCCTTTCTAAATGGAAGGAGTTCCTTAAGGAGTGGCTCATTGAGGCCTCAGTCATTACCATAGAACCTCTGAATGGTTTGGGTTGGAAAAGACATTAAAATAATCCAATTCCACCCCTGCCATGGGCAGGGACACTTTGCACCATCCCAGGCTGCTCCCAGCCCTGTCCAGCCTGGCCTTGGGCACTGCCAGGGATCCAGGGACAGCCACAGCTGCTCTGGGCACCCTGTGTCAGGGCCGCACCACCCAAACGGGCAAGAATTCCTTCCAAATATTCCCTCTCTCCCTGTCCTCTGGCAGTGGGAGGCCATTCCCTGTGTCCTGTCACTGTCCCTGTGTCACTCCAGGCCATTGTCCAAAGTCCCTCTCCAGCTGCTACAGAGAAACCATTCTTGGATGTTGCTTTTCAGCTCTTCTGGTCTTTTGTTCCTTGATTTTATCTGTGCTGAAAGAAAAGTTCCCATCCCAGGTTCCTCCACCAAGCTTTAAATCCTCCTTGAGATATGAGTCTATCTTGAAATCTGCCATGGCTGCAGGAATTCCCTCTTAAGTCAGGACACCCTCCAGCAATTCCAGGCTTATTCCTTGACCTGATAAGATCCTCCCTCTGATCAACTTCCAAATTTTTCTCTATTTCTGGCTGTGCTAGACCCAGAGCCACACACCAGCCCATATTTTTCCAGTGAGAGGTTGTTTCATACCCAAACCTCCCCCCAGATTCACACAGCTCCACTGCAGACAGGAAGCACTTTAAAAAATCTATTTTTAAAATCTATTTAAATATTTCCTAGGAAATCAGTGCCCCCTGAAAGCACAATTTTAATTCCGTGAGGGGCCTGATCACGCTCTGCAGCACGTGCCTTGAGCTGGAATCCCCGCTGCCCTGAACTGCACAAGCACAACTTCACTGATTTGGGAACAAGAAGGAATCAAGCTGCCAGATGAGGAAGGGTCTAAAATCCCTGTGGCATTTTGGGAAGCTGGATCTGAGCCCCACCCTTTATCCCTCTGGAAGGAGACATTTTCTGACAGTGCTCTCCAGCACAGCAGCTCCTGCAGCATCTCTCGTGCTTTCCTCACTTGGTTTCCACTGATGCTACCAAGTCCTGGGAGGCACCAGAGCTCAGGGATAAATATCCCTGAGGGTTTAGGACAGTTTTACTTCCCAGGATGCTTCCAGTTTCTGCATCAAAACCAAACTTCTGTCCTAAAAGTTCTCCCAATTTCCAGAACACTCGTTCATTGCCATCCTAATACTTTCACCTCTTCCAAGTAAATTTTATTTAGGATTTTTCCACCGAGCCTCATTTAGCTCAGACCCCTCAAAGGGCTCCTTAACATAGTCCTGATGCTAAGGGTTGGAAAACATCCAGGATTTATTTTTTTTTTAGCAGGACATCTCGTTGCTCTGTTTCAGTTCACTAGAAATGGCAATGATACTGCTGCTCGGGGTTAGAGCAGGAATTCTGCCATGAGAAACTGGACGGGAATTCCAGATAAATAAATCTGCAGGCTGATAAGAGGAACAGTGTGGTTCTCCTGACTCCAGCCTGGTTTGGTGCCACAACAGCTGGCTCCAGGTTCCTGCTCCCTCAGGCTGCTCTCCAGGAAAGGGGTGGAGAAGACATCCCAAATTTCATCTCCCTGTGGTTGAGTTACCCCAGCCCCAGGGAGCTGCTCTGGATTGCAGATGGAACGTGCCCTGAGGGAAGAGGATCCCAAATTTCATCTCCCTGTGGTTGAGTTACCCCAGCCCCAGGGAGCTGCTCTGGATTGCAGATGGAACGTGCCCTGAGGGAAGAGGCAATCCTACAGGAGCCACAAGGAGCTGTCTGCAAACCTCCAAGGCTCTTCTTGGCATGGAAGGAAACAAACAACTTCTCTGCAGGATCCCAGAATGGTTTGGGTTGGAAGGGACCCCAAAGCCCATCCAGTTCCATCCCTGCCATGGCAGGGACACCTCCCACCATCCCAGGCTGCTCCCAGCCCTGTCCAGCCTGGCCTGGGGCACTGCCAGGGATCCAGGGGCAGCCCCAGCTGCTCTGGGCTGAATTAAAGGTTTTTGGGATCACTGAGATTTCCTGCTATATTTACCAGATTAGATCTTCAGAGGAAGGCAGAGAATTGGCTGTCAGCTGGCTCAGGGAACACAGCCCAAGTGTTTTCTAACTGGTTCCAGGCATCCTGCCTTGTTCTTCCCTCTTCCCTCTAGACCCTCTCACATGAGAAGTAGCTTGGCTTGCATTAAACCAAAGTTTAGAGGCACAAGGGAGCTTGAAAATGAAAAATACTCCTTAAGTTTGACCTTAAGCAAGATCAGGAAGTTCTCCTATTTTTAAGGCAGCAATTCCCAGGGGAAGCTGGCAACTGAGAGTCCGTGGGGTTGGAAGAGCTCAGCTCCCAGCTGTGAGAGCCTGGCACAGGGTGCCCAGAGCAGCTGGGGCTACCCCTGGATCCCTGAAAGTGTCCAAGGCCAGGTTGGGTGGGGCTTAGAGCACTCTGGGAGAGTGGGACGTGTCCCTGCCCACGGCAGGGGTGGTTTGGGATGGGATTTAAGGTCCCTTCCCACCCAAACCATTCCACAATTCTGTGATTTGCCTGATATTCTCTCTCCACACTGGCTTTATTCCCTCTCCCTTGGCAACACACTGCATTTCTGTGTCCACCTATTCCAAAATTCACTAGTGGATTTCATTGACTTATTCACATTTGTTATGACACAAGAAACTTCTATTTTACCTTATTCCTGTTCTTTAAAAAAAATAAATAAATTCAAGTTTTGGATTGTGTGTTACAAGAACTGGGGCTACCTCTTCTTCAGAGAAGTCAGGAAGATCCAAGAGTGGATCTCTTCCTTTTTTAAGGAAGAATATGCTGGAACATGTTCTAAGAAGAAGCTGCTGGATGTGGGCTAAACCAGAGGGAATTTCATGCCAGCCTACAACGACCTTGAAGGAACTCATGAAGGGGACAGAGCCAAACTCTTCGTGGTGAGGGGCAGGAGACACAACAGAGACAACAGGCTGGAAAAATTGCTACTCCCACAGTGGGTGTAGCAAACCTGGCAGCTGAATGTCCTCTGAGGCAGGGTATGGATCTGAAACCCCACACCTGGAATCACCTGCTGCCCTCTCACTGCAGAAATGAAACAGGCAGCTCCAGGCAGGCTGTGCTGTGAACTTCCTACAGCTGCAGGCATCCCTGTCCCAGCAGGAATGAAGCTGCAGAGTGTTTAACCCACCAATCCCAACAAACCTTCGCTGGTGGCTGTGCTAAAAACTCCCAGCAGTGAGGTGTGGTGGTGGGATGAGAGCTCAGGTGGAAACTCCCCTCTTAAATACCCTTCTGCTTCATCCATCGTGGCCAGCTTCAGAGGGCAGGAAACTTGGCTGCTGTGGAAAGGCAGTATTCCTAACTTGAGCTGTTGTGGGATGAAGACACAACAGGGGCAACCTCAATCCAGCAAGGCCCCATCGCAAGGGGACAAGTGTGACACCTGATTAGAGACAAAAATTATCATGTGGGACGTCCCAGAGAGGTGCTGGAGCTGCTTACAGCAAAGACACGACAGCCTGAGCCAAATTAAAAGCCTTGGGATCCCCACTAAAAATAACAGAGAAGGAATTCCAGCAAAAACACGGAGCTGGTGACAGCAGAAGGACGTGGCAGATGTGACAAGGATTTGTCACTCACAGCAGGATGAAGCTGCTCAGCTCTTCGGTTGCCCACATGCCACCGTATGTCACCGACTGCTGCCCCTCCTTGTAAATCCTCAGCGTGGGGAACTGGGTGACATTCTGCTGGGAGCAAAGGCCAGGCCAGTCCCAGCAGTTCACCCGGGACAGCAAAACCCCCGGGGTTCCTAGAGTGGAAAAGAAATACTCGTGAATTATACGAAATCAGAAAACAAAACTAAAAAAATGAGTTGGAAAATAGAGCTTTTTTATTAGCTCATTGGGTATTTTTGTCTGTATTTGTATTTATGCTGACAGAAATCTACCAAAATCCAGCCCCAAATGCACAATCCCTTTGAGTAGAGCCCATCTCCCTCTTGAAATCACTCATTCCCAGAGATATTTACATCTGATTAGTAACTCCAAGCAACACCACAAAATCCTGAGACAATTGTCCAGGAGCTTAAAAGGCACTAAGGGAAAGATATTGGAAATACCTTAGGAATAAGGCCAAGAGACAGAAATAATGCAGGCAGTCACTTACAGGAAAGAGGGAAGATAAAGCTTGGCATGATGGAGGAGGAGGATGCAGCCAAGGTTTTTGCATTTATTAAGTTGCTCAATACTGAACAATCTCTGTTCTACCCAAGCATGAAGCCAAATGCACATGGAGCAGTTAAAGGGGATGGAAGAGAGATGCTCCCATCCATTGCCCTCAGGCACGGGGGGGGATTGCTGGGACTGTCCTGAGAGCCAGGAGTTGGGCTTGAGGATCCTTCCAACTCAGGATTTTCTGTGATCCCACCCAAGCTGTGAGCACACACCTGCAGGGCCTTAAGAAAGGGGTCTCACAAGTAAGGGAGTGGGAAAGGAAGAGCAGTCAGGAATTACAGAGCAGTCAGTGCAACTGTGAGTCCTGGGAAAGGTCCTAAAAAGGCTTTTCATGGGTCTCCCCAACGCAAGAAACTCAAGAGCTTGGTAAGAAGTGAGACAAATGAAAAGTTGGCTCCTTCAGTGCTCTCTATCAGCTGCAACTCCAGCTTTTTCTTCAGCAAAGAATCATGGAGCCACAGAATGTTTGGGTTGGAAAGGGACCTTAAATCCCCATCTCATTCCACCCCTGTCATGGCAGGGACAACTTCCTCTATCCCAGGCTGCTCCCAGCCCTGTCCAGCTGGCCTTGGGCACTGCCAGGGACCTTACCAGCCTTTCCTTCATCTCTGGGCTGGGTGAAGCCCAGCACAGGCTGCTGCTGTTGGTCCATGGCTAAGCCTGGGCTAAACCCTGACCAGCCTCACTCCCTCCCTTCCCTCACTCCCGCCCCGCCTGAGCTGCCTCAGGAGCTTGACCAAGGACAGTGTGCGGGTGTCCATGCCCGTGGAAGGAATGCTCTATCTCAGAAATCTTCATTCCTACCCTAAACTTATTTGAACAGGACTCAAAAGCTGCATGGGAAAGATGGGATAAAACCTAGAGACAAGTACACACATGGAGGCAGACCATGGCAAAGAGTTCTCCAGAAACCAGGGTTGGGGCAGATGATGAGGTTTTTCTCAAGAGAAAGCAGACAAGCTTTCTTCTCTCCTTGTCCTGGGTTTGATTCTGATCACTATTTTCATTAAAGGCCTGGCTGATGGAATAAAACACATCCAACCTGGTTTTGATTTCAAGCTTAGAAGGGCAGAAAGCAATTTGAAAGGCAAAGTGTAAGGACAGCAGCTTTCCATGAGGAGAAGCAGGATGCAAAGGAAAGGGATGGACACTCAACAGCATCTTCAGGCCACGAGAAGAAAATTATGTTGTGCTATCCTGATGAAACCTCTGCAGACCCCAGCAAGTCAGCCTGGGAAACATGTTTTTGGAAAGATTTAAGCAAATGAGAGTCTGGAACAGTTTGGAAGACTTCCCTTCCGAGGAAAAACACAACCAAGTTTTGCCCGGAAATCGTCAGTGAGAGAGAAACAATAAAACCAAAACCCAATAAAATAAAGAACACGTCAAGGGTGCTCTGGAGGGGGCAGTGAGATCTCAGGGCAGGGTCAAGCAGCAAGCCATGACACAGTGGGGAGGGCGGACCAAATATGAAAACAAATTCCTGAGAACTGAGCACGGCTGAGTGCTGTCCAAACCCTTGCTGCCCAGAGGGGTTGTGGACCCCCTATTCCCTGGGAGGGTTCCAGGCCAGGTTGGATGGGGCTTGGAGAAACCTGGGATAGTGGAAGGTGTCCCTGCCCATGGCACAGGGTGGAATGAGATGGAGTTTTAAGGTCCATCCACACCCAAACCCTTCTGGGAGTCCATGAGGATTTCTGCAGATGGGGTGAAGGCAGAAGTGACCTCAGCATGAGTTCCTAACTCCTTATCCCTGTATCCTTGGCCTCCCCCAGAACCATTCTCTGCAGCCTTGGTCTGAGGTTCTGCACTGCAGTTTGCACGAGGAGTTTGCTGCTGTTCTGCCTTGTGTCAAACTCTTGAGCAGAAGAAGCAGGAATTGTCAAAACACTCCACGAGTGCAGAAATGGTTTGTGTCATTCCTTTCTGCAAGATGGTCTCAAACTGCAAGCCTGACCTCAGATTTCCTTCACACCTCTGATGCAGTAGAGCTGGTTCTCATCATCTCTTACCACATCGTCCTGGGTCTTACCCAACTCTGGAAAATAATTCTATGGAAACGGGGTTTTGATGTCCTGTTAGAATCGAGCTGTGAGGCTGCTTGAAGCTCTTTACAAGATGAATTTTAATATTTGGGCGTTAGGTCAGGGAATTATCTCCCATGTGCTCTGAAGGAGCCCCATCTGGCCTGATGAACACGTGGTAGAGGATGGTCCCTCTCCCATCCCAACCTGCACCATTTCATCAGTGACTGAACGAGCAGAACTTTCAGGAACTGAGTCACTCAGCAAGGCACTGTGGTCACTGCTGAGCAGGAAGAAAGGTGAGAGAGGAACACAAAATCCTGTCCTGTGCTTTTAGGTGCTACTAAACCCAGCAACAGCAAGAACCTCTGTCCTAGAGGTCTTAGAAAGCCAGGACAAGATAAACCATTGATGCCATAGGGAAGAAGAAAAAATCAGGAATTCCTCCAATTATAATCATCTGAACTTATAATTGTTTGGAAGGCAGGACTGGCATGGTGCTTGAGGATGTTCAGAGAAAGGAATGGAGCTGGAGAAGGGTCTGGAGCACCAGAAGGAGCTGGGAAGGGGCTCAGCCTGGAGAAAAGAAGGCTCAGGGGGAACCCTGTGGAGAAATGAGGGGGGAAGTGGCCTCAGGTTGCAGCAGGAGAGGTTTAGGCTGGATATTAGGGAAAATTTCTTCATGGAAAGGTTTTTCCAGCTCTGGCACAGCTGTCCAGGGCAGTAGTGATGTTCCCATCCCTGTGCAGGGATTTAAAAGCTCTGTGGATGTGGCACCTGAGGACACAGGACAGTGCTGGCCTTGGCAGTGCTGGGGGGAATGGTTGGACTCGATGGTCTTGGAAGGCCTTTCCAAGCTAAACAATTCCATGACTGTGTTAAAAAACTAGCTCACTTAAAGAGCTGGTCCAAAAGAGAAGTTATGTACAAAGTGCTGCACTTCAAGAGGAAGAATCCAATACAGAATGGGAACAACTACCTGGAAAACATCACCCAATGAACCCCAAAATCCTCACTTCAGAGACCACTCCATGGGTGTATGTTGCTGAATCATGCAGCTGATTTTCCTGCCTTTGAGCTACAACTTCACCCCCTGTCTAAGTCCTTGGCCAAGAAGACCCCATGAGCAGAGGGGAGGGAAGCAGAACCAGTTTTCATCACAATATATTGCTCTTCTTAGGTACTGATTTCCTCTCTTCTTTACACAAAAGGGAACCCAAGAAACTGTCAGCACTCTCTCACCTTCACATCCTCTGCTCTTAACCCTGCTGCTTCCAAAAATTCCCATCCTGCAAAAGGAAACCGGAGGTGCAGCAGTGAGCCCTGATGGGATTGAGAAATTCTTGCTCCAAGGGTAGAAAATGTGCTCAGTTCAGCAAGGCAGAGATGCTCCTCTTTGTCTCCTGCTAAACTGGATCTCTCAAAAAACAGAAAACACTTGAGGGCTGGAAACTTCACTTGGTGAGGATGTGCTGAGCATCTGGGATGACTCACGGGGTCATTGCAGCCTCCAGCCTCCTCCATTCCCTGTGTTTGATCACACATGGCCTATTCTCAAAAGGATTTTGCACAAAGAATTGGCATGGGGAGCAGGACCTGGTTCTGCAACTCAAAATGTGCCTCCAGCACGGGTGATTCACTCCTCAGACAGCTGCTCGTGGATTCCCAGCCCTCGGGAAGGAAGCTCCACCCTGGAGCAGGCAGGAATACCAATCCTTCTGGGCATCTGGGAGTGCCCCAAGCCATACCCCACCTTTTATTCTCAGTCCTGCACAGCTCCAGGTCTTCTTCCTGACCCTGCCATCGCTGAGAGCCCAGGGAGCAGCATCCTCTGAGGTTTTCCAGCTCCTCTGGTAGCTGGTTCTCCCAGTTCCCTGGGGTTCCTTTAGCAGCAGGGAAAAAGGATCCACAACTCCACCAATGCAGCTGTTCCGTGTCTGCTCCGAGGTCACGGCAGAGAAAGCAGAATGGAACCATTCCACAGGGTCACCTGTGGCCGGGGAGTCTTTGGAGAGACCTCAGTGATCACAGAGGTAAGGCCCTGACCCCAGGCACTTCATGATCTCTGCTGAGAATCTGTCTGTGGCTGCCTCCCTGCCCTGAGATTGTTATCAAGTGATTCAGAACACACCTGGTGAAATCCTGGCCATGCAGAACCCTCCAAGGGTTGGCCAATGCCTTGGGAAGAGGCTGGGATTTACCCACAGACTCTCCTGTGTTGCTCCTTTAGCTGGTCTGGCTGCTGGGGAAGTCCAAAAGAAACCCCAAACCACCACCAACCCAAATATCCCTAACAACACCAACCTCTCCTGGGATTTCAGTCCACACCAAAGCTGCTGGTGACTTTCCCTTCATGCAGACCATGAATGCAGAGCTGCTTTCCTCCAGCCCTCAGCACTGTCTGCAGCATTCCCAGGAGAGCTTCTTGTAAGCAACTCCCACTGCAGCTGCTTCCCAGAAAACTGGGAAGGGATCCTCTGCACACTCCATTCACGTTCCCACTGCTGAATCCTGCAGGAAACAGTGCCCAGTCCCAGGGGCTGCCAGCACAGGAAAAATGAGCCTTCATAGAGAAAAAAAAAACAAAACAGGAGAAGGCACCAGCCACCTCCAGAGGTGCTGGAACAGCTCTTGCCCAGATCCACGTGCCTTCCCCATTCTGCCACCTCAGCATCCCCTGAAGCCAAGGGGAGAAAAAAGGCAGAGATTCAGTCCATGGAAGAACCAACCTTTCCCCACAAAGCAGAGGGGGATGGGGTTGAAGGCCTGAATGTGGGGCTCACACTGCACAGAGCCTCCTGCAGGAATCCCTCCCTCCTGCCTTTGCTCCCTGATTCCCTCACGTGCTGGCTCGGAGTGCTGCTGTCTGCTCACCATCCCTGTGTTATTTATGGAGTTCTGTGGTCACGTCTGAGAATTCCCACATAACTGAGCCAGTCTGCAAACCCTGGAGGCACCAGCACTGTAAATTCTCCCTCTGACATTGTCCTGCCCACACCTGTCTGTCCCATTTTCCTCCAAAGCCAGGGATGACCACAGCTCCTTTTCCAGCAGAGCTGAGGTGCCACCCAGCACATTGATGTGTAGGGCATCTCCTGGGCCTGGGCAGGTGGGCCCTGAGGGCACAAACAGGACCCTGTTTCCATGCTCCAGGCCACAGTTCCTGCTGTTTGCTGCTCTGTGTCACCCCCTGGCACTGGGGCTCTGCCCTGGCCCTCCCCAGACTCTCCTTCATGGCAGTCACAGAGTAATTTGGATTGGAAGGGACAGGGACACTTTCCACCATCTCAGGTTGCTTCAAGCCCCATCCAACCTGGCCTTGAATGCTCCCAGCATCATAAAATCATGGAGTTGTTTAGCTTGGAAAAGCCCTCCAAGATCATCGAGTCCAACTGTTCCCGCAGCACAGCCAAGGCCAGCACTGTCCCATGTCCCCCAGTGCCACATCCACGTGGCTTTTACATCCCTCCAGAGATGAGGATTCCACCACTGCCTTGGGCAACCCTTTCCATGAAGAAATTTTCTCTATTATCCAGCCTAAACCTCTCGTGGTGTAACTTGAGGCAATTTCCTACTGTCCTGTGCTTTTTTCCCCCCTGGGAGCAGAGACTCTGCAAAGATCCCTAAAATAAGACACACAGGATTGTTCCTAAACAACCTGGTGTGGACAGGACTTCCCTTAGGAGCCTGAGGGGGGGAAAATGAGTGTATTCCAGGTGAGGGAATGAGGTTCCATCGATGCTTTGACGAGCAGGTGAGAGCCCTGGGGTTCCTTACCCTGCAGCTGAGCGGCCACCTCGGAGTAAGAGCGCAGCACTGCCAGGGACACAGCTTCCCCTGAAACACAGCAGAGGGGAAACACAGCCCTGAGGGACAGCCAGGGGACAGCCAGCCCCACCCTGCTCAACCTCACATTATGAATCTCTGAGGCATGAGGTGCTTCAAGCTCTGGAAGATTTGAAATAAAGGAGGAAAATGGAACTTGATGTTTCAGCAGACAGCAGTCACGCTGTCTAGGCTAACCCATGAGTCCATGCTACATTAACATCCCCTCCTGTCCCACTTATTTTTCCTATAAGATGAAGGTTAAAAATCTCTGAATATCAGATTGATACCTGCCAATGATTAGAACTGATTTAATCTGATTGTTATTAGTGCCCATGAGATAAGAATGGGCATGGATTAATGGTCAAAACTTCTCCCCAGGACCTCTCCAGGATCATGGAAAGCACAGAGAGCATCCCAAAGTTACAGAAAGGACAGCCAGGCCACATTTCACACTCACAGCTGGCATAAAACAGCACCACTGTCCGGGCAGGCTCCGAGAGGGAAGAGTGGAAGTTCTCCTCTGTCAGGACAAGGATCTGCTCCAGGGGCAGCTCTCTCTTCTTGTCCCTGGAAACTGCTTCCACCACCTGGTCATCCTGAATATCTGCAAGGAACCCACAGGTGTGTCCAGGGCAGGGGGACCTGCAGCCCCCCAGGCCACCCCAGTGCATGACTTTGTAATCCAGAAGCTCTCAGCAGAGACGTGGGGTGAATGAAACCTTGTATGGGGAGAAGAGGCACAGCCACCCAGCCAAACCCCCCAAAATGCCCTAATCCCACCTCACACCAGCTCTGCCCTTGACTGGAACAATACTCTTTAAGCTCCTCTAGGATCCTGCCCCCCGTGTTTAAAGAAAACACCCCCCGTTTTGCACAGAGAACAAAGGCATTTTCAATTCTGCATGGCAGGGAGCAGAGTTTTCTCCCTGGAGGAAGCAAGTCTGGACCTGCTCTTACAAAAACATATCTCAAACCCTTCCAAAGAGATGGATAATTTTCAGATGCTTGCAGAGGACACGGTGCTGGGTGCACTTGAACCTCCCCATGCCTTTGGAGCTGGTGCATCCAAGCACATTCCTGTCCTTCATACAGCATCTGTTTTTCTAACAGCTCTGATTTTTCTCCCTGGTGTTTCCACTAAATAAAAATCAGACCTGTCTGTCATAATTCCAGTGACCTCAGAGAATGAAAGAGCCTGAGTGTGGCCACCATGAAGTGACTGTGATGGTTTGCAAGTGTTCTCTACTGCTCTGCCATGTCTGATGCTGATTGCACCTTCTGTCTGATGACAATCAGCTCTCCACTGATTAACTGCACACCTTGATTGTTATTCTCGTTCTCATCCTCATCTTCCTCCTCCTCCTCCTCCTCCTCCTGGATTTGTTTGACCTTGTTCTTATCTTCCACCAGGGTAATAACTTCATCAGTGTCTTCCAAGACCAGGTACTGGATTGGCATTCCCTAAGGAAAACAATAAATCAGTGGGAGAGCAACATCCTCCTCTGCTTATTTTGTCTGCAGACCAAACTCAAGGCTGATGGGGCCAACTCCTTATTTTTGGGATAGGTCACAGATCCCTGAAGCTGCCAAACAGAGCAATGTCTGGGTTACGTTTCTTTGACCCAATTTCTCCTGTGCATGAGTTTTTCCTCACTCCAGGCTGATGTTCCCTTGTGAGGAAGTAAACGTGGCTGTGAGGGATCCTGTGGTGAAAATGAACACCAGCCCCATCTGCCAGCAGCTCAACTCAGCTGCAGCACTGCAGGCAAAATCCCAGTGGCCAAGCAGGGAAGGAAAGCAGGGAAGTACAGGGACCACTTGGATGTCCCCTCATTAGAGGGGTCACAGCCTGGGAAAACAGCACAAAAAAACATCCTTTATCTCGTAGAGCTCAGCCAGGAGAAATGTTCCCAAGTGTGGGAACCCATGGAAAGAACTAAAAAAGCAACATGAATTTCTCAGAAATGAAACCTTGTCAGCTTAAAACCGGTGCTGGAGCCAGCTCAAAGGAAGGCACTGGAGAGAAAATGGAAAGTTGAGGAGCTGAGAGAAATGACAAAGTGCTGGCACCTCCCACGGGCTCCCAGAGCCACCCAACTGTGCACATCTCTCAGCAAGCCAAGGGAAGCCCTCAGGGGATGCTCAGGTCTGATCCTGCACCTGAAACCACAAGTGTGACAGTTCAGGTAATCTGGGGCATTGTGTGTTCCCGGGAATCTGCCAGCACCCAATTCCAGGCTGCCTCACAAGCTGGGTCAGGTCCCTTCAGAGTTTAACTCATCGTGATCAGCCTCATTTCACTCCCACCCTGCCCTTCTCCCAGCTTGCTGCCAGAGGTACTTTCATCAGCTCAGCACAGACCTTTGGTTCTTTGCTCTTTGTTTCACACTCAGTCCCTCTCCCATCTTTTGAGGCCTTTCCTAAGGCCTTCAGAAGTCCAGATCTTTGGGGAATTTGCACTCGGATGTAGTTCACAACCCTGTGTTGCCTTAAGGTGTGGTGGAGATGGCACTCAGCCTTTTGAACCCAAAATAAACTCACTGTTTTCCTCTTTTCCAGCAGGCACAACGGCTCTGCAGTACCCAAATCATGGAATCACGGAAGGGACATTGAAGGTCACCCAGTTCCACCCCCTGCCATGGGCAGGGACACCTTCCACCATCCCAGGTTGCTCCAAGCCCTGTCCAGCCTGGCCTGGAACTCTTCCAGGGAAGGGAAATCCACAGATTCACGTGTGCAACTTGGGAAAGACACTTCCCCTCGAGCTTCAGGCAATGCTGTCAAATTAACACCAGAGATGAGCAGCATCCCACCACCCTCTCCAGAGCTAAGAGTTATCCACAAAGAATCCAGCATCCAACCTCATCTGGTGTCTTGAGGGCGACGTTTGACCGGTGCAGAACGTTCAGATCTACGAGGTCCCTTCCAAAACACAAAGGGAACATTAGATGGGGTGACATGGAAGGTCACCCCTCCTCTTTCTGCCCTAATTCCATCAGTGCTAAGTTTCCTCTCCAAAACCTCTCTGAGTCTGAGCATTTTTTTCACCCCTAAGCCAGCAACACTTCCAAATTAATACAATTCTGGACAAATCCTTAAATATGAAACACCCTGTCCCAGGATATAGCCTGGTTTTACTGCCTCTCACCCGAGTGTGATTGAGTTCACTGACTGTCATCCTGGTGTTGGGGTAACCCAGCTCAGACACTCCACAAAAAGCAAGGAGAACCCCAAAACACCTGAGAGAAATACCTGGACAAAAGGGCAACTCCTGCTTTCCCCAAGAGCTGCCAGGCCACAAACTCTGCTGTCCTCCTGTCAGCCTCATAGGTTTCTTTCTGGCTCAGGATGAACACCAGGGGCAGCCCAAGCTGCAAGTGAACAGTGGAGATCTTCTCCGGGTCCTCAGCAACCTCTGTCTGGAGAACAGCCAGGGTTATTCTGCAGCACAGCTCCACCTCAGCTCTTCCCCAGCCACAGAAATCCTCAGGAAAACTCTTCCAACCCCAATTCTAAACCATCCATGGAAGCACAACCCACACAACTCCAGTTAAACTGTTCCAACATGTCACGACCTTCCCTGTTCAAAACCTGGGCTTTATTTTGTGGGGGTGTTTTTTGGTTTTTTTTTGTGGTTTAGCAACTCCAGATGTTGAATCTCCACTCATTTTTATTTACCTGGCATCCATACCCCGGGGCAGTTTGAAAATCCCAGCCACAACATGCAAGAGCTGGAATCCTTCCCTTGCTGCCTTGGACGTGCTGCCTCCTGACAACGTGGAGGTGCTTGATGAAGAGCAGGAAATCCAGGGAAACGGCTGAAGGAGCATCCCCAGCTCATCCACTCATCCTTTTGGATGGATGCACAGGGATGACCACTGGGAACAAGAAGCTGCTGAAGTTCTCTGCCCCGTGGAAGGAGGAAATAGGAAGGAACCTCCCGTTCCTTGTGATCACCAAGGCGTGAAGGACTGATATCAAATTCCAGAGGGTGCTGAAACTCCTGCAGGGAGCTTACAGGAGCAGCTGAGGGCTGGGGGGTTTGTCTAGTTTGGAGAAAAGGAAGCTGAAGGATGACCCCATTGCTCTCCACAGCTTCCTGAGGGGATGTGGAGAGGGAAACACTGATATCTCCAGAGTATTCAGGGCTAGAACATGTGGAAATGGTTCAAAGCTGCATCAGGGGAGGTTTAGACAGAGCACCTGGAAGATTTCTTTACCAAGAGCACTGCAACAAGCTTCATCCCGAGTTGGGCAGCGCTTAAGAGTCATTTGGAAAACGCCCTCAACAATTTATTTACATTTTGGCCAGCCCTAAATTGGTGAGGCAGTTGCACCAAGTGATTCCTACTCCTTGCCTGGACCCACCCTGGAAGAGGCAGATTCCCACCCTCAGCCTTTCTCTCTGCTCTCACCTCCCTCATCCTCACATCCCTCCCTGCCCTCCCACGCCGGGCCCAGCAGCAAATCCCTCCCAGTCCTACCACCAGCGGAGCCCCCATGAGCTTGAGGTGCCTGTGGATGTTGAGCAGGGTCAGGGGCTGTGCCAGGGCCGTCCTCCTGCAGGGCTGGGCTGGGTCTGTGGCCTGCTGGCAGTGGCAGAACAAGAGCCAGGCAGAAGAGACGTCGGGGCCATCGTGGCTGTGAGAGAGGAAACAAAACCCACCCTGAGCAGGGGTTCAAGGGGCACTGACAGAAGGACCAGGTTGCTGATGTGTGTCACAGATAATCCTCGAGCTCAGGGTCATGGGAAAGGCTGGGAGAGCTGGGGGTGCTCACCTGGAGAGGAGAAGGCTCTAGGGAGAGCTCAGAGTCCCTTCCAGAGCCTAAAGGGGCTCCAGGAGAGCTGGAGAGGGGCTGGGGACAAGGGCTGGAGGGACAGGACACAGGGAATGGCTCCCACTGACAAAGGGCAGGGCTGGAGGGAATATTGGGAATTCCGGGCTGGGAGGGTGGGCAGGCCCTGGCACAGGGTGCCCAGAGCAGCTGTGGCTGGCCCTGGATCCCTGGCAGTGCCCAAGGCCAGGCTGGACACGGCTGGGAGCAGCCTGGGACGGTGGGAGGTGTCTCTGGTTAGCTGTGACACCATCACTGCTGCTGGCCTGTGGGTAACTTTGGGAAGTCACTTCCCTTTTCTGTTGCTCTCATTCCTTACCCCTAAAAGGGGGATCACCTTTTCTTTGGATAAGGATTTAAGAGCTCTCCATGGAAGAGCAAAATGCAGCACCAAGACCTCAAACGCTGCTGCCCTGGTTGGCTGGAAGCTGTTCCTGCTGGGAGAAGCTCCCACTAAAACAGCAGCTCGGGAGACGGCGGCGCTGCTTGGAGGAGAATTCAGGCGATGCCTGCGCAATGACAACCGTGCCACCTAGTGGGAGCCACGGCACAATTCCCAAATCCTGCAAGGACACAACCGCACCTCGGGAAGGGCCACCCTGGTGCCTGCCCCGCTGTCACCCGCGACAAAATCCCAGGTAAATCATTATGGAGTTATTAATGTTGGAAAAGCTCTCCGAGATCACCGAGTACACCCAGCACTGCCAAGGTCATCACTGGGCCATGTCACCAAGTGCCACATCCAGTTTTAAATTCCTCCAGGGATGGGAACTCCCCCATTGCCCAGGGCAACCTGTTCCGACACGACAACCCTTTCCAGGAAGAAATTTTCCCT
>VWZN01005579.1:140106-172294 GCA_013396955.1 Regulus satrapa | reverse complement strand
CCCTGTTCTCCTTCTACCTGCAGAATTCCCTGCAGGCCCTCCGCCTCCAGCAGCCCTTCGCCCACTGGCTCCTGTACTGCCTGCCCGGCTGCCTCCTCTTCTCCAGCCTCTGCCTCCTCAACCTCTATTTCGCCGAGGTAAGTTTTGCCATTTGGGCAAAACCCCTCGGAAATTTCCCAAACCTTCCGCCCCTGCGGGACAGCGGAGCTTGGGAGCTCCTCTTCAGCAAACTTGGAGCGCCCTGGAGCCGAGGCGCTGGGGCTGGGCTGGGGGCGCCCAGGTGAGGCGATCNCGGCACTTGAGGGAGTGTTTTGAATCTTTTTTTTTTAATTGATTCCCCTTCGGCGAAGGGGACCAGAAAGTGGCAGCAGCAGGGGCTGCTCTGGCCTGGAGTGATGCCAACCATTACGTCACCAGCCAGAGCCTCTTCTGCTATTGTTGCTGCGCTCCCTCCTTCCCTCCATCGCTCCCGAGCGAACCCGGCTTGTTGTTCCGCAGCTTGTCAGACAAAAAATCCAGCCCTGGTGGGCGCACGCTTTGGGACAGCCCGGGGGGGGATGCGGGGGCTGTGCCCCGAATCCAAGCTCGGGGAGGGAGGCACGGGGGGTTGCGCCCTGGATCCGGGCTCGGGGACAAGCTCGGGGATCGCGCCCTGAATGCGAGCTTGGGGGGCGGGGTGGGATTTGGGGGGGATGGTGCGAGCTAAAAGTGTGCCCAGAATCCCGGCATNGGGGGGCCCTTCCCAGCACCGGCATCGCCGCTGGGACGGGGTCGAGGCGGTTGGTTTTGTCCCCGAGGCGCTTCTCTGGCCTTCCCCATCACTCGTGGCGTGATTTTTTATTTTTTTAACCTCCTTTCCTTAGTCCTTCCACTTGCCTTTATCTCCTAAAGCCCCGGCTCTCCCCTCCCCATCCTCCTGCAGAATATTTTGTTTCTGCTCCAGTTTCTCGTGAGCAGCCCTCCGCTCGCCTGCCTCCCGGTTCGCTGCCTATTTATGAAACGAGTCACCACTTTTTCCTTCCAGCTTTGTTGCTGTTGTTGTTGTTGTTGGGATCCTTTGCTCTGCGGCTCTCAGCTGTTCCCCCAGCCTCACAAAGGAATCGTTAGCACACAGCGGAATCGCTCCCGTGTGTCACCCACGGGAGTTATGATTTCATTTTCCCCAGGACACCGGCGTTCACATGATACTTGGAGAGAGAGGAGGGGGGGTTGTTCTGCTGTTTTGCTTCTTTTTCCTCCTCTCTCTCTCTTTTTCCCCCCCTCCAATAAAGCACCTGGAAGCTTTGGGGGTGAGCTGCCTGTTGCAAAAGCTGTTGTTGACGGAGTGGCAGCGGAATAACAAATCCATCTTGGCTGCTCGAGGGAGCCTGACCTCCCAGTCGCTCCAGCCAGGGGGGGTTTGTGTCCCTTGCAAGGCAGGGATTCTGTGCTCTGCTCCGCAGAGTGGCTGGATTTCTGCTTTCCTCTAGGTCACTGGATTTGACAGCAGATTTGCCTCTCTGCAGGCTTGTTTAAAGGTCCTCTTAAAGTAAACCCAAATAGATTCCCAGGCTTCTCCTCTTCCCACGATATCTGGTTTCTGGTGAACTCTGCTTATATCCCACTTCTTTCTCCTTGAAGACCTAGAGCCAAGGGAAATCCTGTCTGAGGAAATAAGAGCTCCGAATCTGGAGTGGGGAAGGATAAAGTGACTCTTGAAAATGGGTCTGCTTGCTCAGCTCCAGGGAGGGCCTGACACTTCCCTGGAACAACCAGGAGGGGTGCCCATCACTCCGGGGGCTTTTTTGGGAGATCTCAGCGCTGACGCTCCAGAGGTTTGGAGAGGAAAAAAAGAAAAAAAATGGGAATCCTCTGGAGCTTTTCTGGCTGCCGTGATCTAGAGGTGACTGGTGTGCTTTACTGGTGTGCCCATCCATCCCCAGTTTTTAAGGGCCACTTGGCAGCAGCCTGTGCAAGGACACTGAGCTTCTGCTGCCCCGGGGGTGGCATCCTGATCCGAGATGTCCTGGGATAAAAGCTGCTGCTGTGCTCGGGGCCTGGCTCATTGTCCCCGTGCACAGAGCCTCCTTTGTGGGGATGCTGGAGAAATGGCATCTGGGGAAGAAAAGGGCCTGTGCTGTTATTTGAGCTGATCTCGCTTGATTTACAGAGCTCCTCGGGCTGAGGCTGGAACGGTGGTGGGGAGGAAGCTCCAGGGAGCAGATACCCATGGAGATCTGCTATAACTTAACACCCCGGGCTGTTTCGGGGCTGGAATTCCAATTTGCTGAGCTGCCTGGTGTTCCTCCTTTCCGTGGGGACAGGCTGTCCTCTTCCTATCCCATCTTGGCCCCCGAGATTCCCGAGGGGATGCAGAGACCTGACAGAATGAGTGTGGGATGTGGATTTCTTTTTGAGTCCCGGAATGGTTTGGGTTGGAAGGGACCTTAAAGCTCATCCCTGCTGTGACAGGGACACCTCCCACTGTCCCAGCCCTGTCCAGCCTGGCCTTGGGCACTGCCAGGGATCCAGGGGCAGCCACAGCTGCTCTGGGCACCCTGTGCCAGGGCCTGCCCACCCTCCCAGCCAGGAATTCCTTCCCAGTATCCCATCTAAACCTGTCCTCTGGCAGAGGGAAGCTGTTCCCTGTGTCCTTTCATTCCATACTCCTGTCCTCTCCAGCTCTCTTGTGGGCTCCCTTGGGATGCTTTTTCCACCTGAGACATCCCTTTAGCCTGGGAGCATCTCCTCCTTTCTACTTCAGCTCCTCCCAGAAGGAGTCCTTCCCTGGGAATCTCACAGTCCATCAGGGCAGAATTCCTCAGATCCACTCCTGATCTTACCTCAATAGCTCTGATAGCCAACCTGGGATGTTCCTTGGCCACGCCTTTGGAATAGGGAAATTTGGGAAGCTCCTGTGCTGCCAGCTGCTTCAATAGTGCCCCCTTTTCCCCTGGTCTGCCACCTCTGCTTTTGTCAGGGGCATGGCACGGAGAAATGGAAATCCACAGAGGATGTTTGGAGAAAAGGAGGCTCAGGAGGGATCTTCTGGAGCTGCCCAACTCCCTGACAGGAGGGGGCAGCCAGCGGGGCTCGAGCTGCGTTCCCAGGGAACAGGGGACAAGAGGAAATGGCTTCAAGCTGTACCAGGGGAGGTTTAAGTTGGATATTAGGGAGGAATTCTCCATGGAAAGGGTTATTAAGCGTTGGAAGGGGCTGCCCAGGGAGGCTTGGAATCCCCATCCCTGGAGGTGTCTGAGGAGCCCCTGGAGGTGGCACTCGGTGCTCTGGGCTGGGGATCAGGCACAGCTTGGACCTGATGGCCTTGGAGATCTGACCCAAATGATGCTGTGAAGTGCAGCCACAGCAGCCTTGATCCTAAAGGCCTTCTTGAGCCCTTGGCACCCCTGGTGCTCCTGGGAATCAGCAGCTGGCACAGGGATGAGTAAGGAATGCTGGCCTGGTGGGGCTGATGGTGTGAGCAGAGCCCTTCACCTGCCTGGGCCTCTCTGAGGTGACATCAGCCTCTTTCATCCCTCCCCACGCTGGAGACAGGCGTGGAGGGATCATCCAGATGTTTGTCTTTACTGTCCTGCATCTTCCTGCCTCCTCAGATGGAAAACTGGGGGCATCTCCATCCTTCCTTGCCCCCTTCCACCCTCCCGCTGTGACAGACACCTGTGCCTCGCAGGGACGGCTGGGGAGGGATCACTGCAACTCCACACACAGCTCCATCCCCCAGCTGATGATTCCCCTGCTCCCCGGAGGAACCAGCTCCTCTAGGAAGGGAGGGAACACGCAGAGCTGCGGCCTGTGTGGCGTGGAACCATCTTGATGGCGATACGAGAGATCCTCCTGGGCAGCTGCAGCCTCTCCTCCGTGGAGTAACCCCGGCCTCTCCTCCGTGGCGTAACCCCGGCCTCTCCTCCGTGGCGTAACCCCGGCCTCTCCTCCGTGGCGTAACCCCGGCCTCTCCTCCGTGGCGTAACCCCGGCCTCTCCTCCGTGGCGTAACCCCGGCCTCTCCTCCGTGGCGTAACCCCGGCCTCTCCTCCGTGGCGTAACCCCGGCCTCTCCTCCGTGGCGTAACCCCGGCCTCTCCTGTGTGGAGTAAACCCGGCCTCTCCTGCGTGGAGAAGCAGAGTTTGCAGGCTTGGTGCAGGGTGTGATCCCAGAATGGGATCCCCTTGTCCCCTGTGGGCAGGGGAGGGATCTCTGTGGGTGCTGGGTCTCCTTCACGCAGAGCCCAAATTCACGTTGTCTTTACAAAGGCAAAAAAAACCAAAGAATTTTTATTCCAGTGCACAACAGCAACTTCCTGGACCGTTCAGATCTGCTGAGGGCTGCACCCAAACCGAGCTGCTCCAGTGCCTCGGTGTTAGGGATCAGATGTGAGCAAGGAAATCACTTTCATGGGGTAAATCCACTCCTCACAAACCCAAAAGCCCTCAGGCGTCACAGAGGGCTTTGGGTTCCTTTCAGCCTCTCCTTCTGGCTGGTGTGGAATGCTCGAGGGATCCATGGCTCTGGAAAGGCACCTGAGTATTCCAAACTGCTCTCAAAGATTTGTTCAGGAGGAAATGCTCCCAGTGCTGCTGCTCTGTGCCGCTGAGACCTCAGCTCAGATTTGAAGGAGCTGCTCCTCACAGCTCGGCCCGATGCACCTGCTGAAGCACAGGGAGCTGTTTTTCCTCTTTTCCTGTAGAACAGGATTGCTCCTGAGCTCTCTGTGCTGGCTTGTGCAGAGCAGAACCCTCTGCCTGAGCTGTCCTTGGGCTCTGAGAGCAGCGGGGCTCAGCGCAGGAGGCTCAGAGCTCATCTCAAGGATAAGAACCCAGAGACGCCCTGTGCACGCTGCTGGTGGCACCTCCTGACCCAGTCCCTGGGAAGGAAGAGCAACCTTCAGATAAATTATCAGCCTCAATAACCAAAACCAGCCGAGCAGTGGTGTCTGTCCCCTTGCTGAAGTTCTGGCAGTAACTGTCCAGGGGCTAATAAAAGTCTAAGGCTGGAGCTGTGGTCTCCCCCTGCTTTCCATGGCAGCGGGCCAAGCGTGAGGCTCAAATTGCCGTTGCACTCTTCACCCTGACTCAGCTTTGTGTGCCTTCATCCACGGGAGGGTTTGGGAAGAGCGTCCTGCCCAAAACAGCATCTCCCTGTGAGCCAGGGGCGCTTTCCTGCTCAGCTGAGGGGCTGCTCTGGGCAGAGAGCACTGCAATACCAAACAGAGCTGGTCAGAGGCTGAGACAGCAGGAATGCAGAGCCCTCAGTGCATTTCCAGCCTGCTGGAATGGCTGCTGAACCAGGAGTTTAGCTGGATGTCACCCCTGCCTGTTTGGACAGGAGGAGAGGAAACAGCCTCCAGTTGTGCCAGGGAATATTTAGATCCTAACTGGACGTTAGGGGGAAAAAAAAATTCTTCACTGAAAGGGTGGTGAGGTGTTGGAACAGGTTGTTCAGGGCGGTGGTGGAGTCTTCATCCCTGGAAGTGTTCAAAAAACTCGTGGATGTGGCACTTCAGGGCATGGTTTAGTGGTGAAGGTGGTGGTGCTGGGTTAATGGTTGGGTTTGATGACCTTGGAGGGATTTTCCAGCCTCAGTGATTCCATGACACTCCCAAAGTGCCTGAATGGCACCCACAGGCAAACAAGGGAGGATTCAGGGATCTTTTTTCTGTCTTGGAGTCACCATGTGGCCCTTCCAAGGCTCACTTCCCTGGACCTGAGATGAGTTTTAGGGCTCAGAGGGGACTGTGCCACACTCCCCTACTTCTGTGGGCCAGGACAAGGGGACAGAGAGCATTCCTGAGCTGGAAATCTCCCTCTGTGCCTCATTCCCCACTCAGCCTCAGGAAGAGCAGCCAAAGCAGTGGAAGTGGCTCTTGGAAGAGAATCACTGGAATTGTCCAGCGTCCTTTGAAATGCTTGGAACCGCTGCAGTGGCTCAGACAGCCCTCAGATCCTGACATGTCTCTGGAAATCCCGTTGGCAGCAGCCCGGTTCCTGAAGCTCCTGTGCCATTTCTGCCTCAGTGCTGACTTGGGAGCAGGAGCTGAGGAATCCCCAGCAGGATAAAAGCTGCCTAAGGATGCCTGGGAGGAGATGAGTGATCCTGGCAGGGAAGGCTCCTTGTGGGAGAAGAGAAACTGAACCTCCTCACCTGTGCAGTGATGGTACAGGTGGGATCACTCTGGACGTGGCCGTGCCTCTTCCCAAGCTCCTTCCAGGTCTCTAATCAGGACAGGAGCTTGGCCTGTGGCTGAGTGGGACCCCAGCTCTGGGAGCCCTCCTGGAGCTGGACACAACCCAGTTCCTGAGCAGGGTGAGCACTGGTTCCCTGTGCCTTTGCAGCAGGAATTCCCATCTGAGCTGTGACTTGGGAGTGTTGAACCTTCCTAAACCGTCCCTGCTCCTCCTCTGATGTGGAAATCCAGCGTGGCCGAGGTTCTGAAACAGCCCAAAACATTGGGAAACGAGATGTATTTTTGAAGGACTTTAATGTCCTTCCACTTCAGAGTTTAAGTGCTAAACTCCCTTCTTTTTTTGAAGCTTTAAAAGTGTGCTGTTAAAGTGCTTGTCACATATGGGGTGTTAAAAATGTTTATGCTTGTTGAGAACCTGTATTTGGGCTGGGCTTGTACAAGGAAAAAAAAATACCATTCTTTTGGGTGCAGAGCAAGACTTGGTGCTAGTAAATAATCCAGAGTCCTTGGAGATTCCAGCTGGATTCTGGCTTCCCTGCTTATCTCTTGACAAAGTTGAAAGGAAACTGTAGGCCGTGTAAAGTAACCCTGTGCAAATCTTTCCTGCAGGTCATATTCAAAGTGAAATGTGCAGCTGAATTCAACAAGTACAAGTAAGTGCTGCTGTCCTGGCCTTCCCCTCAGAGCTGCTCCCAGGGGAGTGGGAGGGTCAGGCCCCAGAGCTGCTCAGAGCTCTAATTCCATCCCCGTGCTCTGAGGAAGGAGCAGAGTTGGACCTGGGAGCTTTGGGGGTGCCAGGGGAGCTCAGGCATCCCAGCTCCCCGGGATGGACTCTGGGGTCGCTCCGAGCTGTCCCAGCCCAGGAGAGATGTGCAGGACAGGGCTCGAGCAACGGGGGAGCCCCAGGTTTGTGCAGCCCAGGTGCTTCCCGGGGAAACCCACGGTGGGAAATGCAGGCTCTGGAGAAAGGAGTTGCAGTGGTGGTGATGACTCATGGCTTATTGACTGGAGTTAATGCAGAGCCCGAGCAACACTTAAAATCTGCAAGATAAGAACCTGACTGTCAGAAGATGAGTCTTGTAACTCATGACTGCTTACGCTGCTCATGTGTTATGAGAGCAGCTCCAACAAATCCTCTGCAGCCTCGGGCTGCTGCTACAACCCCTGAAAGTTGCTGGAATGCCTGAGCTTCAACCCTGGGAGGGTCTGCTGAGGCAGGAGGGAGGCGCAGACCGAGCCTGGCCTTGTCTCACTCGCTGTTTTCCCCCCTCACCATCTCTGCAGGGTCCTGTTGTACCTGGGCTCCGTCCTCACCAGCCTCCTGTTCCTCGTGGTGAATTTAACCTGTGCGATGCTGATCCACGGCGAGCTCCCGGAGCAGCAGCTGAGGTGGACGCTCCTGGCCCGGGCTCTGGTCAACGACAGCCTCTTCATCCTCTGTGCCATCTCCCTGGCCTGCTGCATGTGCAAACTGGGAAAGATGTCTTCAGCCAACGTCTACCTCGAGTCCAAGGTGGGTCAATGCCTCGGGAATTCCCGCTGGGACTGCTGGGCTGGATCTGGGCGTGGTCACTCAGGGCAGCGCTGGCCTGCTGGCACCTGAGCTGCTCTTGCTCCGCTTTTCCTTCCAGTGGGGAGGTGGCAGCTCTTGGATTCGTTCCTGCTTTTCACAGAGAGCACGCTCCTGCTGTGGGAGTGATGTTTCCTGCATGTTTTAGGGGAATACTTTAGCTGCAGCTTTGGCATAACAGATTTATGAGCTGCTTCTGCTTTTCAGGCATAGAAAATCCCGGGTTTGCCCTGACGAGCGGGCTCTCTAAGAGCAGCAGATGCAGGTTTTGCTGTGTATTTTACCTGTGGCAGGTGTGTCGTGATTCCCTGCAAAGGGAATCCCAGCTTTAGCTGGATTCCTGCTTGGGTAGGATGAGATGAGCTTTTTGGAATGGGAGGAGAAGCTGCTGTAGCTCCCGTGGCAAAGCAGGACAGGTGACAGTTGGAACACAAAGAGCTCTTTTCCAGCTGATTGGGAAAGCGGAAAAGCCACCAGCAGCGTGGCAGGAGGCTGCAATCAGTGTCCACTTGAGTGCCTGGAAACATCTAGAGGAGACACCTGAGCACAGCCAGTTGAAGCTGAGGCTTTCTGTAGGACATGTCTGGCCCCTTAAGGGCATCAGTGGCTCCCCGGAATCCAGGATGTGTGGGCTGGGTCTGGCTCCTGTGACAGCTGTCCAGAGGCTGCAGGTTGCATCCAGATCTGCAGGGAAGGCTGCTCACACCCCTGCTGGCCTGGGCCTGGCAGCCAGCTCTGGCTGGCTCTGGACACTCATTAACTCACCCAGTTCCCCCAGTGCAGGAATTTCCCCTCCTCACACGCCCCAGGCTGCCCCTGGGCTGTGCTCTCCACTTGGATAACCCACCCTGGCTGCCAGCTAAAGGTCTCTGCCTCCCTCCCCTGCCTCGGGGGCATCCCCTGATGGGAAATTGCTGCAGAAACGGGCTGGGGATGAGCAGAAATGTTCCACACATGCCCCTGCGCTCAAAGCCACGCAGCGGGGCTGGAGGCTGCTGCCTCCACAGCGAAGGTGGCCCCGTTGGAGCTGTGGGGAGAAGGCTGGGGTGCAGCCAGCTCCTGTCCTGTGCTCCCTGTGAGCTGCAGATTGGCTTCAGCAGCCTTTGTGCCTCGCTGTGCTGGCCTGAGCAGCAGGATGTGTGCTGGGCTTCGCTTGCCCCTTCTGTCTCCTGCTGGCTCTGTCCTGAGCTCCAAATCTAGGGAAATAGAGCTGGGATGTGGAGCAGGCCAGTGGGATGAGCTTCCCCAGCAGATTCTCTGCTTAAACACAAAGGCAACTCGGGTGCCAGGGGCTCTTCCTCTCCTTACTGTGACTTGCTGCCTCCCAGCAGCCATGAAAGGGATTCATGGATGGATTTACCAAAACTGAGTTTGTCCCAGCATTCCTGAATGGTTTGAGTTGGAAGAGAGATCTTAAATCTCATCCAGTTCCAGCCCCCTGCCATGGGCTGCTCCAAACCTCATCCAGCCTGGCCTTGGGCACTGCCAGGGATCCAGGGGCAGCCACAGCTGCTCTGGGCACCCTGTGCCAGGGCCTGCCCACCCTCACAACCAGGAATTTCTTCCCTGTATCCCCTCTCACCCCGCTCTCTCTGTTTGAAGCCATTCCCTTGTCCTGTCCCTCCAGGCCGTTGTCAGTCTCTCTCCAGCTTTCTGTGGGCTCCCTTCAGCTCCTGCAGGGCTTCAAGCTCTGCATCTTTCAGCCTACCCCAAATATTTCAGCTTCTTTCCTAGACAAACACAGTGTGCAGCGTTGGGGTGCTGAGTGGCTGCGAGTGAAAGGGCTGGGTGAAGCTCTCTGCAGAGCCTGGGCTGGGAAGCAGGAGTTGATTTTCCTGCTGGTAACCAACCAGGCCTGGTGGAGATCCCCAGAGGAGGGCAGGGGGTGGAACAGCATCTCCCTGGACCCCCCGTTTGGGGCTGACTGACAGAGTCCTGCCAGGCAGCCTCAGATCCTTCCCTGCTCCCAGGCAGCTCTGGCTGCGTGGCTCCTGCAATGAACTCATCACATGAGAAAGCTTTTACCCGGCTCTGAATATTTTAGCAACAACATACAAATGTTCTGGGTCATTCTTGCCTGCACAGCTGCTCATGCATTTAAGAAGGGAACAGGGAAGAACATCGCAGCTCTGTATTAAAACTCTTTTTATTTCTTCCTGTCCTAGGGAACATCTGTCTGCCAGGCTATTCTGGTGGGATCTGTAGTGGCCCTCCTGTATTCCTCAAGGGCTTGCTATAACCTGGTAGCTGTGGCCATATCTCCAGACAATGTTCCTGGTCCTTTTAACTATGGCTGGGACAACCTTTCAGACAAGGTGAGTGTGGGACCCCCCAGTCCAGGGCCGGTGAAGTGAAATGCAGTCGCTGCTCATCCTGTGAGGGTGAAAAGGGGCTCTGGGGCTGTGTCTGGGTCGCTGATCCCCCACATGAGCTGCCTTTCTGCTCTGCTCGCTCTCTCCACCCCCCAGCAAACCTGAATCCTCCTGTCTCCAGCCCCTTCTTCAGGAAGGATTCCCCGTTGTGCTCGTCCCTTTCAGCCTGCCAGCTCTTCTTTTGAGGGAGAGGAGGGACAACTCAACTAGAGCAGAACAGCAATGCTTAATCAGGCATGGCTGTGTGTGAGGGAGAGTCACTGGTGTGGGCAGAGAGCTCCCAGTGCCCTGGCAGCAGCAGCAGCAGCCAGGTGAAGGTCACCGTGCTGCTCTAGGGACTCCTGCCTTTGCAAAGTTCCAGCTTTTGGCAACTCTGTGGGTGGCTGGCATGACGCAGAGCCCTCTGCCTTGTGCCCACAGGTGCACGTGGAGGTGAGCAGCGAGGAGTACGTGGTGTTTGGAGTGGTCCTGTTCCTCTGGGAGCTGGTGCCAACCACTTTCGTGGTGCTGTTCTTCCGCGCTCAGAGGCTGAGCCAGAACCTGGTAGGCCTGAGCGAGTCCCCCTGTGCCGGGAGGATGCCTGGGGTGACTCTGGGGAGTGTTTTGCTTCTGGCCTAACTCCTTTCTCCTTGGCAGACTCCAGCAGGGATGGTCAACAGCCACAGCTACAGCTCCAGGGCCTATTTCTTTGACAATCCCAGGCGCTACGACAGCGACGATGACTTGTCACGGCTCGGGGCCAGGGAAGGAGGGTAAGGAAGGGTTGTGCTGCTGCTCTGCTGCCCTCTGGGGAAGCAGCAGAGCTCCTGGCTTCTGCTTCTAGGAAAAACTTGGGTGGATGAGGCAGCTTGGGCAAGGTGGATGGGGCAAGGGAGCCTCCGACAGAGCTTTTGTTCCCTCACAAGGAGCTGTTTTTATTGGGTAGAAGTGACCAGCTCAGAGAGGGGGACGTGGATGGTGCTCACAGGTGGTGGCTGCAGATAGGAGACCTCATCCAGGAGGGCTGGGACCCATTTCAGAGGGCTCTGGAATGATCTCCAGAGGGTTTCTCCTCTGGGAGGTGAGAGCTGGTGAAGTCCTGGGAGGGAGCTGGGACAAAGCTCTGCAGGAAGCTCTGGTGTGAGGGAGAATAATGGTCTGGTATCCCCAGCAAAACTCCTCTGAGGCATCCTGGCAGTCCTGTCACCTGTCATGGAATGGTTTGGGCTGGAAGGAACCTTAGGGATCATCTCGTTCCACCCCCTGCCATGGGCAGGGACACCTTCCACTGCCCCAGGGTGCTCCGACCCCTGTCCAGCCTGGCCTTGAACACTTCCCTTCCAGGTTCCTCACTTGCTGCCCAGGGTTTAGGGAGCAATTCAGAGGTTCTGGCTCCTCTGGAGCAGTGCTGTGGGGCCTGATGCTCTTCCTGTAGCAGCTGTCTCAGCAAAGCCAAGCTCCTTGGACAATGCTGTCCCTTCAACACCCCTGACCAGCGCTGCGAGCAGGAGCCTGGAGGAGCCAAATTACTCATCCCTAAAAACTCCACGCCACTTCTCTCCTGTCTCTCCTGCAGCTTGGCCACCCCTCAGTCCGTTCTTTCTGTCTCTCCTGCAGCTTGGCCACCCCTCCGTGCTCGGGCTGCTACGGCTCCCTGGCGGGCCCGGACGGCGTTGGCGCCGCGGACAGCGCGCCCTTGCTCTGCGCCGCCGGCGGCCCGGAGCCCAACCGCCAGCACAGCTCCCACCCCGCCCCACAGGACTGAGGAGGCTCCCTCTCCCTTCCCAGAGCGGCGCTCGTGTATAGGATTGTAACCTGGTTTTCCTCTGGTTTTTTTTTTTTCCTCCTCTCCTCCCCGAAGCATCTAACTCATGACACAAACATTCCACTCCCTGCCGCAGCTGCGCGCGGGACCGAGCCCAGGGCTGCGGGCAGTGAAGTCAGAGAACTGTGACTTTAAGGTACCATGTAGCAAAGTGAAGCTGACCTCTCTGGAAGCTTTTTTTTTTTGGTTTTTTTTTGGTTTTTTTTCCTCCTTGGTCTGGTCTTCAAGATGTTGGCAGCTAAATGCACCAGAGCTTCCTCACTAGAAAAGAAACATCAAATGCATATTTGCACTTTTATCTGCACACTTGGAAGGAACGAATTTTGCTCGGGCTGTGCTTGGCCCGAGACTGTTCTAGTTACTCTTTTAATTGCACATCCAGAGCTGGGAGAGGCACTGTCTTCCTGCAAAGACGTGTTCCCCGAAGGACTCCGCATCCTGCCTCCCTGGGAGCGGGGAGCTCTCTCCGGGCAGGGCCCCTGGCGCTGCTGGATGCTCGAGTTTACTGTGCCATATTCCCACCCGGCGGGGCTGGGTGAGGCCTCGGGGCTCGGGGGGGTCTTGCTCCGCCTGCTGCTCCCACCTGGCTGCTGCCCCGTCCTCCCTGGGCCCGCGGCTCGGAGCTGAGTGAGGCCAGTGCTCCTGCTGGCCTTGTGGCCACCCCGCTGGCAGAGGGACAGGGCCGGCTCTTCCCTGCAGGGAGAGGCTGCAGCCGGCCCAGCGGGAGCGCGTGTGCAGGAATGCGTGTGAACCCAGGGCTGCCGCACCCCTGGGTGCTGGGAGCAGCCCTGCTCCCCCTCCTCGTTACCCGCAGTGGGGCTCCCCTCGCCCCCCTCAGTATTAAATTGCATTTAGCAGATAACCAAGAGTTTTAACCTGAAGTGAATGTGAACTGCTGGGTCCCCACTGAGGTGCAGGGGGTGCGTGGCTGCCTCTGTGGAGCGTTGCTGTTGCAGAAGGAAGGGGCAGAAACCCCAGGGCTCTGATCCTCGGGCTCCTTGCTGTGCCCTCCCCGAGCACCCGGGGCTGGCAGAGCTGTGGGTGTGCTGGGTCAGCCCAGCACAGCTCCTTCTGTCTTTCCTTAACCAAAAGAGCCAAGTTGGAGCTGGCCTGGGCTCTGGTGTAATTCCGGCTTGTCCCTGAGCCAGCTGTGGGGATGAGCAGAGCAGTTTGGATAAAGGCAGCGGTGCAGGGAGGGAGCTGCTCTGCCTGGGGGGCAGATCCACCCTGGGGCTGCTCCGAACCTGCCTCGGGCTGCTCCAGCCCCAGGGTGACGCTGGGGACAGGGAACAACAGCCTGGGAGCCGAAGGGACCCTGGGGCAGCCTCAGCGCTGAGAGCTGGGAGAGAAACCCCAGCCCTGTCCTCAGCCCCGGGGCTGTGCTGAGCTCGGGGGTCCCTCGTCCCCCTGCCCACACCCTGTCCCTGTGCTCGCCCTGCTCGCCTCCTGCACTCGTGCTGGCCCAAAAAAAGCAGCAAGTCCTGCTTCTTTTTTGGAGAAGGCAAAGATGGCAACTCTGGGCACACCCCTCGCTCGAGCCCCTGACCCAGAGCTGTGCCCCAGCTGCTCCGTCTCCATCCCTGCTTGGCTTATGGCAAAGCTGCTGAAGGGCCAGCCACTGCCACCCTTCCTTCTGCTCCCATAAGTCTCCAAAGACAGCAAGTGACACTCGTGGCCCCTATTCCTGCTTAAATTCCAAAGCACTAGGAGCACTTTAAGTTTTACTTTGGAGGGAAAGGAGTGTAGTGCAAAAAAAAAAATAAAAAAAGAAAAAAAAAATTAAAAAACCTACAAAATCCAAGGGCTACAGGCTCAATGTTCCTCTTGCACTGAAGCACACACCCACACTACGATCTTCCTGGATTATTTGGGATGGCAGGCCAGGGCAGTGAGCCTCCTTGCTGATGGACCCCTGAGCGAGTGGCCAAGCCTTTGGGTTTTACTCCTTTGTCCCAACTGACCGCTCCTCCCGGGGCCGGTCCCGTCTTTCACTGAAGTAATTTATAGCTGAGAAGTTACAAGGACTTTTTTAATGCATAGTTGCCTTTCATTAAACTTTCTTTTGGGTTTTTTTTTCTTTTTTTTTCTTTTTTTTTTTGGTATGGTTTAACAGTGTTCTGGCTTTGCAGGCGGGCAGCAGCTGCTGCCCCAGGAGCTGTGGCCAATGAATGTACCTATTTGTTCTTCACTAAACTGTAACCAAGCACTACTCTGTTGAAATAAATTTAAAGAAAAAAAATAACAACTTTCTGTGCTGGGATGGCTCCCAGGGTGCCGCAGCCAGCTCCAGGTGTGGCCCTGTGCCCTGCCAGGACCTGGCACGTGGGATTGCTCTGAGGGCTGAGCTGGGGTGGCACAGGCGCTTTGTCCTCTGATGTTTCTCTGGTCTCAGCCCTCGGGGATGCTCTGGCCTCAGGGTGGAGCTGTGCCAGGGCGGGTTTAGGTGGAGATGAGGGAAAAGTTCCTCCCCCAGAGGGTGCTGGCACTGCCCAGGCTCCCCAGGGCATGGAGACATTCCTGAGGCTGCCAGAGCTCCGGGAGCCTTTGGACAGGATCCCAGGGGTGCCAGGGTGGGATTGTTGGGGGTCTGGGCAGGGCAGGAGTTGCACTCCATGGCCCTTGTGGCCCTCCCAGCTCAGAGAAGATTCAGGGTGCTCACACAGCTCCCGGAGCTGCTCAGAGACACGGCTGACCTCCAGACCTGGAGCTTCTTTTCTTTCTTCCTCAGCTTTCTCCACATCCCCAGGGCCTCGAGCCAAACAGCAGCAGCTCTCCCGGAGCCCACGCTGCCTCCTCCCACATCTGAGGGTGGAAAGCTGAGGGGTTTCCACACAGATTCAGCCTTGGGGGTCTGTTTGCCAGCAGCTCTGCCCACACCCAAGGCTGTCTTGTGTCTGCTGGAGCATTGGCTGTTGGATGGCTCCAGTGGGTGCCAGGAGCACCAGGAACTGCTGTTCCCTGTTCACCTCCAGACAACTCCTACAATGCTCTGAAGTTGGTTTTTTTATGCAGCAGGAAGTTGGTGTAGGCACACTGTGAGTGAGGGGCTGGTTGGAATGATGGAGCAGACAAAGAATTTCCCCCAAATTTATTCAGTGGCGCAGTTCTTGCCTTCACCTCCGGCTTCCAAAGGCAAGGCCGTGAGTCTGATCCATCCAAATAGCACAGCAATATTTCAAAGAGTTATTCCAAATAGTCTTCCAATATATAAAATAAAATTTACATCTAGTCCCCGCTTTTATACCCAAAAAAATAGCTTTTTTTTTTTCTCTTTTTCCCCTTGTACAAAGTATTTCCTCAGCAGGTTACAGGGCAGGATGCCCAGCAAGTGGTTTCCATGCTTTAAGTCAGAGTGGTTGGAATGATGGTGTTTGTCCTCAAGTGTCTCTTTCTGCACTGAATTCACCGCATGTTTTGTAAGATATTCCTAAAGTTTTCCAGTTCTTTCACGCTGGTTGAAACCCTGTGTGCGAGGGAAGCAAAAGGGAAACGTTCCAGCAACGTTCACCTAGTGAATTATTTAAAATCTGGGAGAAAGGGGCTGTTCTCAAGCAAAGCTTCAAGCAGCTCTTGGGAAGATTTGGAATTCCAGCTAAATTAGGTTGAGGTCACAACCAGGCCCTTCACTCATTCCCCTGCCTCTTTTTCAAGCAAACACTGGGAATCACAGTGGAGTAGGATGGTAAGGAACTCATCCTTGGAAAAACCTGCTTGCCAGAGACTGCTGGGCTCTCAAGATCACAAGGAGCTGATGCATTACCCAGAGTGTCCTGCAATCCCCTCCTAAAGGCCTCGTTATCCTTTTCTGACAAAACCTCCTCATCCAGAGAGGCTGGACTGACGGATTCCTGTGAAATGCAACCTGGGAATGAACCAGTGGAGAGGCCTAAGGAAAGGAGTCCTTGCCTGGGACAATGTCACATTTAAAATGATGACATTCTTCGTCTCCTAACATAAATGCTTCCTTGAACTCCTTACAGAAATGTAGAGGATAAAGAATATTTTAAATCATTCCAGCTGTTGTATTCCATAGCAACAGCTGGTATCAGACAAGAGTCTCCACCAAAACTGCTGAGAGGTGCCTGAAATCAGAGCTGAACTGGATATAACACAGCAGCTTAAGCAAAAGTAGAGGGCAAACTCCAACTCACCTTCCAAAGGCATTAAATAAGGCCACAATTTCTTGTCTGGTCAGCTGGAATCCATAGGAAGGGCCACTCTCGGGAATCTTTTGGATGAGGTTCTCCGAGAAGAGGATCTTCAGCGCTGTGCCCAAGCCCTGGGTCTGTGCAGGGATCAAAGAGGAGCCTTGACCAGCAGCACTCAAACCTCCCTCCACCATCTGAACGGGGCGAGAGGATTTTGGGCTCTGCAGCCCTCCCCTCTCCTGGGGGGTTTTGGGTTTTATTTCCCAGGCTGAGCGAGCTGGAATCAGCTGCTGCCTGTACAGGTAAGGAATCAGCAGCTCTGAGCTGATTGGTGACAAAGCACCAGAACACCCAGACAGACACTGCTGCCAAATCTCACCTGCAACTTCCCCCACAGCCGACACTTGAAGCAGCCAACACAGTCCATGATCTTGGAAATATTCTTAAAGTGCAGCCTGAATTCCTCCTGGGGGAAATGACATTCATGTTGGTCATGCTTATGTACTAATTAGGGCTCCATCCAGCTATTCATTAATCCGAATTAATCCTGGAATTCAGTGGGAGTGAGGTAGGGAAAAGCCTCCTGCGGCGGGGTCCTTGGCAGAAATTACCTTTAGTTTAGCAGCTTCCTTTTTATTCCCTGCAAAGAAGGAGTTTTCATCGAAGTGCAGCGGGAAGGACCTGGGAGGCAAAGATGAGATGAGTTTGATTTCTGCCCTGCTTGGTTTGTAGGGCTGCAGTCAGGGGTGGGGATAAACAGAGCTGGGAGCCACTGGACCTCTCCAGAGGTGTTTCAATCTGAGATGATTTAAGGTCCCTTCCAACCCAAACCACTCTGGGATTCTATTTTCTCTTCCAAGCTGAGCCGGCATCTCATCTTGGAGGCATTTTCAGCAATTGCTTGATGGTTTTTAGGCAATTTCAGTCTGTTTTCTGACAGACAGAAGCACAGGAGGGTGACAAGATAAATCAAACCTGGATGGCTTTAGGAGACACCCATTTCTGTCTGGTTCCAAAATCTTCCATTCCTGTGACTGCAAACTCCATCCAACAGCCCAAACCTCTGTTACTGAGATATTTAGGATGTTTTTCTAGTTGCAAACACGAAGCCAGGCCTGGTATCCCACAGATGAGTCACACAGGTAGCCAATTTTAGGGCTGACACGTAGGCAGTTATTAAATTCAATTCTGCTAAATCCAAAAGGCAGCCGAGGCTATTAAACTGTGGGACTAATGAAACTGTGGGACTAATTACCCAAATTCTGCAATTTGCATACAGATATTAACGTGTTCCCAGCAAAACTCCACTGCTGGTACCATGGCCCTGCTCATTGCAAGGGGGCTGGACGAGATGTCCTTTAAAAAAGTCTTTTCCAACCCCAAACCCTCCCACGTTTCTGTGATTCCACTGCACAAACCACTCCAGGAGAGAACCCCGAACCTGCCTTTCTAGGAGCTTTATGGGACAGGTTAGGCACAGTCAGAGCTCGTGCCAGGGCCACCGTCCCCAGGTACTGAGTGCAATTACTTGGCCAGATGGAGGATTTCCAGCAGCAGGTGTTTCATTTCTGCATCCTGGCTTTTATTCCCGGTGTAGAGCTGGAAACCCGGGCGCTCAAAGAAGGGCAGCACTTTGGAGAGGGCCCTCAGCTCAATCAGGTACAGAAAATAGAGGTTCTTGAGTCTTCTGGGCCCTTCCCCTCTGGTGAGGACCTCATCAAACCTCTGCTGGAACTCCGTGACGTTGGGGCCCCATTTCTTCTCCGACCACGTATCTGAGACAGAACAAAAACCCCCAAAGGTGTGAGGTGGAAGGGGCTGAGTTCTGCTTCATCTCCTCCCTCCAGGGAAACGATCCCAGCTTTTCCACACCACTGACCCCAAACCACAGAATCCCTCAGGTTGCTCCAAGATCAACCTTCGAGTGCCACATCCAGTCCTTCCTTGAACCTCCAGGGATGGTGATTCCACCACTTCCCTGGGAAGGCCCTTCCAATCCCTGACAACCCTTCCAGTGAAGAAATTTTGCCTGAAAATTGTTCAAGGGAGGCATGATTTGAACTCAATTCAAACCCCAGCAAACACAAAAATCCTGCAGACTTTTTTTTTCAAGTGATTCCTGAAACTTCTTCACGAACGTGGACGCCTTAGGAGAATTCCTGATGTTATGGAAAAACAAGAATGGAGGAAACTGGCCTCTATTTTCTATTTTCAACCCCAGAAAGAATATTTCTGGTGCTCATTTTGCCATGTATTTAAGCTGGTTCTATAAAACAGAAGAAGAGTGGAAGACATCAAAGTCATCCAAGATGAGGCTGCAGCCCCAGCTCATCTCTTGCCTCTGGTGTTTCCCACATTATCCCATTCCCCAACTCCAGCCTGGCCTGACTCACATCGAGCTGAGGGCTGTAGAGTCTTAAATTCAATGATTTCGTTTAAATCTTAATGACTTGCCCAAATTCCAACAGCTATCACCTCGATTTTCAAGGCCAGGGTTGAAAGTGGGATTCCTCAGAGGGGTATTTATGGAGCAAAGCACAGGAAATGGAAATGGATCAACGGCCTTGGGAAAGCCCAGCCAAGCATTTCCCAGCCCAGGTGAGGTTATTGCTGAACTGACCATCATAAAACCAGGCTGGGAGGGGACAGCCTTGATCCACAGTTAGAAAGCCACTCCAAAATAACCCTGCAGGAAGAACAGAGGGAATATGTGCTGGTACAGAGCCTGAGCCAGCCCCTGTGTGACCTGGAGGCGCGTGGCAACTGCATCCCTGACCCTGTTACACAAGCAAGAGCACAGACAGCCCCAAACCCTGCTGCAACAGGCAGCATTTGGCAGAGCCATGGAAGTGGCTGCAGCGAGGCAGGAAAGCAGGATTTACCTTGCAGGAGGTACCTGGCACTCAGGTGGATGTTGATGCTGGCGTGGAGACCGGAGATGAGCCTGTAGAAAGCTCTTTTCTCCACACAGACCCCTGCAAAGAAAAGGGTGCTTTAAGACACTGAAAAACCCCATTGGATTTTCAATCCTCCTGGCTGTGAGGCAGGAGTTTAATCCCCCTGAGAGTGGCCAATAATCCCACCCTCTCCTTGGCCATTTCCCGTCCATCCCAGGAGGAGCCACCACGTTCAGAGCAGGAGTTACCTTTGAGCCACTTGTAAAACGTGTGCCCTGCAAAGAGAGGAAGCCACGTCAGAGAGGGCACAGCCCAAGCCGGGCTGGCCCCAGAGGACCCTCTGCAGTTTGCAGAAATTGGGAAAGGAGCATTCAAAAGAGCATGCAAAGAGTTCTCCTGCCCACCCTTGTGACTGACGCTTCTCTAACGCGGCGTGGCAGCAGATCAAAGCAGCACGTGGGCTTTTCCCAAGGGGCTGAGGGGGCAGAACAGCCCAGTGCTGGGAAAAACAAGGATCAGGGATTGCTTTCCACTTCTGGGCAGAGTGGGGAGAGGGATATTTTTATAAAACAAACCAACCAACCAACCAAAAAACCACAGAGTGCAGCCAAGCGTGAACAAGTCAGGGGTTCGCTATCCCTGCTCTGCGTGCATGGAAATGATCTGGAGATCAGGATTTAGGGATGGTCTGGAGACAAAATGATGCTGTGGAGAACGGAGAGGTGCAGGGAACAGCCCTGCCCAGGGCCTGAGGGAGCTGGGCACCCAGCTCCTACAGCTCCAGAGCCTGTTTTGGATTCTGAGTCTGATCAAAGCTTTCTCAGTGATAAGCACTGAAAAAAAAATAAACCCAGGACAATTCCTGCTCCCAAAGGCTTCTCACCCTGGAGTGAGTGCCTTCAAACTGGAGTTGTGCTGGTAAAGAAATGCTGGTGGACTTTTTCATCCTCCACATGAGGATGGGCTGGGACAGGGAGCTCACAGGGATCACCAGGAACAGGACCCAGGGAATGGCTGGAGCTCTGCTGGGGGGTTTATGTTGGATTTCAGGAAAGGTTCTTCCCCCAGAGGGTGCTGGGCACTGCCCAGGCTCCCCAGGGAATGGTGACATTGCCAGAGCTCCGGGAGTGTTGGACACAGGGGGTGGGATTGTTGGGGTGTCTGGCAGAGACAGGAATTGGACTCCATGATCCTTGTGATCCCACTCAGGATTTTCTATGATGCCGTGACTCTAATTTCTGGTTTGCCTGATTAATAATTTTGCTAACCAGGTGCATTATCTAATGGCACAGCCTGTGGCAGCAGGATAAAGACACCCCATTTGTTTCTGTTATCAGTAAAAACAAACAGTGCCACTCACCTCCATCATCTCCTGGTGGAAAAAAAAGCACAAGTGGTGCAGGGAGAGAGAAAAAAAAGAGGATAAAAACATTACACACGATCAAAATTAAACTCCAGAGCGCAAGCACTGCTCTGTTCATCTGCTCTGACAAGAGAAGGATCCTCTCCAGGGAGGTGTGGAAATGTTCTGAACACAGAAAAGTGCAGCAGTGAGGACACCGGATGAGCAACGTCGCTGAGTAACCCGAGCAATGCAGGAGGGATCAATATTTGCAAAGGAAGTAAAACCTGATATTCCCAGGGACACTGTACATCTCCTTCAGCAGGAGAAGAGCCACTCCTTCCCACAGGCTCAAAGGAGGGGGGTAAACACCTCCATAACTGAGGGGGAAACGAGGAGTTGTGGCAGAGGGCACTGCTGGAGGCTGCTGATGTTCTCCCGTTTCCAAAGCCCTTCCCTGCTTTCCTTTGCACTGCCTGGCCTTGGCTCTAGGGCAGAGCTGCTCCTCCTGGCTGCTTCCCACGGAGGAGCCCAGCCAGGTTCTCATTCCAACCCATCACAGATGGTTTGGCACTGCCAGGTACAGACACCAGGGACTCAGGGGGAGCTCAGGGCTCAGCCCTGCTCCCAGTCCCTCCAAAAGTCACTTTTTTCCCAGCACTGGAGGATCAGACATTCTAGGAAAACCCAATTCCAGGTGCCACAGAATTCTACACTTGGTCAAGAGCTAAAAGATGTTTCTCATCCAGCAGGAGAAGGAGCCCAGAGAGCATTTACTGCTCCTGGAGCTGGGATCAGTTCACTACTAACCCACTTAGTGAGATAAATAAATGACTCACCTCTGCCAGATGCCAAAGGTCTTTTTACATTCTGAGGCCTAGGAGGGGGGGAAAAAATATCATTTAAATAAGAGATGCAAATAAATTACTGTCTCTTGTGTGCACAAACAGAGCAGAGCAGAAGTAGCTACTTCTGCAGTCAAACAGCCTGAGGGGATCTAAAAACCCCTTCCATGCTTCAGCTCTGCTCAGGAAGGGAAAGGATAGAGCACAATGTGGGGTTTTGGTGGTGCTTTCTTGGGTTTGTGGTTTTTTTTTGAGAAAAAACAGGCAGGAAAACTCAAGTGTCATCTTTTGGGACAGCCACGTGACTTGTCCCTGGTGTATCCCACCCTGCACAGGAGCAAAGACAGGAGGATGAGGATTCATTTCTGCCCCTCTGCACAAATCAGCAGCCTCAGGCTCGTGGAACTTGTCCCCCAAAGCACCTACTTGAAGCAGTTTTCTTCATAAATACTGTTCCAGATTTTCCAGGCATCGGGCCCCTTGTAGCCAGTGTAACGTTCTGGATTCAGGAGCAAATCCACGTACTCAGCATCGGGAGAATGGATGTCTGGGAAGCAGAGTGCTGCGTCAGTGACGAGTTTTTAAGGGAAAAATGACATTTTCCAAGGCTGATCCAGCCAACCTTCCCTACCTTGCTAAACACAGCAAGGCCCTGAGCAGCGAGGAAGCTTTATCAGAAATGTTTGTGTATTCTTTGTCAATTTTGCTAAAATATGACCCTTTGGCCTGGAATTGGGGCTGTTCAGCCTGAAGAGGAGGTTGTGTAGAGACCCCACAGCAACATTCCAGGATCTGAAAAGGCTCCATGAAGTGGGAGAGGAGCTCTACCTCAGGAACTGTAGGGGTAGGACAAGAGGAATGGCTTCCCACTGCCAGAGGGCAGGGTCAGATGGGGCGTTAGGAAGAGATTCTGCTCTGGGAGGGTGGGCAGGCCCCGGCACGGGGTGCCCAGAGCAGCTGTGGCTGCCCCTGGATCCCTGGCACTGCCCATGGAGCAGTGGGACAGTGGAAGGTGTCCATGGCAGGGGCTGGAACAAGATGAGCTTTAAGGTCCCTTCCCAGCCAAACCAGACTGAAAGCTCTGCGGGAGTGCCCCGATCCCAGGGGAAGCTGTGCCAGCCCTGCCAGGTGCCCATACCATCAGCCTCACAGAAGCTGTCCGAGGAGTCGTCGTGCTGTGCCCACTGCAGCACCGCCTGCCGGGCCTCCTTGCTGCAAAAAACGTGGGGGAAAAACCTCTCAGAGAGAGAGCTCTGAGCTCCCAGCTTTCCTTCAGGACAGGCAAGGATCGTGGCAAAAGGAGTCAAACCTCAAAGAGTCATCAACAGCTCCCAGTCTCTTGGCCTCCTCACATTCTTCAGCCAGGCTATTGGCCTCTTCCGAGTACTGTGGTGGAAAGCAAAGGGATGAGGATTCCAAACGACATTTAATTTTTTTTTTTTCTGTTTTAATTTAGCCTTCAATGCACTATCCAGGTGAAAGCCTGCCATGATTGACCCCAGCCCGGGTTTGCACAGGATGGCTGCAGATATCCAAAGGTTTATGCAAGGGTGATGAGTCCTGCAGGGACTCGGGGCAGCCTCTGGCACTGTCCTGGCAGCTTCCTGGTGACACCTGCTCTGTCCTCCAGGACAGCCACCTCAGAGGCTCTGTGGCAGCCCAAGCACTTGAAGAGAGTAAAGATTTACCCTTAAAGAGCCTCCTGACAAATATTAACCCACGCTCAAGTGCTGGGGGCAGTTTTGGGCCACTCACAACAAAAAAGACTTTGAGGGGCTGGAGCGTGTTCAGGGAAAGGGACAGAGCTGGGAAAGGGTCTGGAGCACCAGGAGGGGCTGAGGGAGCTGGGAAGGGGCTGGAGGATTCCTGAGGGGCTGGGACGGGGCTGGAGCATTCCCGAGGGAGCTGGGAAGGGGCTGGAGCATTCCTGAGGGGCTGGGAAGGGGCTGGAGCATTCCCGAGGGAGCTGGGAAGGGGCTCAGCTGGAGCAGAGGAGGCTCAGGGGCCCTGGTGGCTCTGCACAGCTCCTGCCAGGAGGGGACAGGGTCGGGCTGTGCCAGGGAACAGGGACAGGAGGAGAGGGAACGGCCTCAGGCTGGGCCAGGGAGGGCTTAGGTTGGATGTTAGGAAGAATTTCTTGACCAAAAGGTTGCCAGGCATTAGAAGGAGCTGCCCAGGGTGGTGGAGTGACAGCTGGACTCAATGATCTGAGAGATCTTTTCCAACATTATCAGTCCCATGGCACAAAACTGGCCCCACAAAATAAACCTCAGCCTTTTGTACACCCACCTTGTAACTCCCAGATCTGATTCCATCGGGGACTTCATCCTGAAAGACAAAACCAAGCCACGTGTGGGGCTGATGAGACCTCCCCGCCCTGTCTCTGGGAGAGGCTTGGGATGTCACCACACCATGATATTCCACCATGGAATATCAGCTCTACAACCAGCCCCAAAATTCTCCTCAACTTCCATTTTGTCCAGGAGTAAGAGGGCAATAGAAGCATTTCTATTAATTAAGCAGTAAGAGTTATTTTTATTGATTTCAGGATGAAATGGACCCAAACCAAAATAATTAAGAACAGCAGGGACAGTCAGTTCTTAAAATACGAACAACTTTCAGCTAAAACTTAGGTAATTGTAACATAACTCCATCCCATTAGTCACAATCACTACCAAAAATAGATAGAAAAAATATTTAAACAACATTTATGGTTATTTTGAGGTGAAAAAAAAAACCCATCATTCTATTTTAGAACCTAAGAGTGAGGGAGTAAGACAGTCTGTGCTGGCTGTCAACACCAACACACGAAATGTCCCCAGAGGGATCAGCAGCCACCAAGTTGTGGTTCCCTCACCCTAGACTTTGATTCTTTTAGGGCAGACACCTGCAGGCAGGATTTCTTCTTACAGCTGAGGGAACAAAACCCTTTTGTCCAGGATACAGGGACAAGAGTGCCCTTGGGAGTAGGATGGTGAGAGAGCCATTTCTCCTACAAGAAGAGGGCTCAGTCAAATTCATCAGCCAAAACTAAATCACAGTGCAGCTCATGGGCAACAGGATAAAATTCTGTCAATTAACACAAAAACAATGATGGGTTTGCCCTAAAAACTACTTACTAATGGAAAAAAAAAATTTAAAGGACCAGGAGAAGTTGTTGGCTGTTTGCAGATTAAAATCCCAGCCTGTCTTGAAACTTTCAGAATTGAGTATTTTGACTTTTCCTATGGCCACCAGTGTTGCTGCACCCATGAAAGACCCATCAGAGCCCCAGTTTTGCTGTAACTAAAATCACAAGATGTAAAAGATTTGGTACTTACAGTGGGGCAGGGCTGTACAGCACAGTCTCTCATTCCACAGTGACTGCTGTCATCCCAAAAGGGACAGGGTTTCTGTAGGTTTACCTGCAAATAACATCCCCCCATTCTTTGACACATCTCCCCCCTGCAGCCAAGCCAACCTCCCGCTCCCCAGTTTTCCAGCAGAAATCTGGTTTGGTGACCCAGATTGATAACATCACTCAGAACCTTGTTATCAGTCCAGATAATCCTTTTAATCCTGCCTTTGATCTTTCTGCTGCTGCTCTCCCACACAGACATTTCCATCATTCCAAAATGTTCTGAGGGACAGAGCTCCCTCTGCTCCAGGCTGGGAGAGCTGGGGGTGCTCCCCTGGAGAGGAGAAGGATCCAGGGAGAGCTCAGAGCCCCTGGAGGGGCTCAGGAGAGCTGGAGAGGGACTGGGGACAAGGGATGGAGGGACAGGACCCAGGGAATGGCTCCCAGTGCCAGAGGGCAGGGAAGGGTGGGATATCTTTTACAAATCCCAATTTTCCTCTTCCATCATTTGGCATCAAGTATCATTCTTCCAAAACAATTAACATTTAACAAGGTTTGGAAGAGAGTGGGATAAAAGGAATCAGAGTGAACAGGAGCAGAATTCCTCCTGGAATCTAATCCATGGAATTTCTGGCAGCAACAGCCACTAATGAACCTGAGTGTCTGTAACTAATCCAGGGGATCACCGTGAGTCCTCTCACTATGGATCACACCAACATCTTTAAATCACCAAAGGAAGCCCTCTCGTTCATGTGTTGCTTAAGAGGGAAAAATGGCTAAGAAAATATCTTTGAAATCCTCCTGAATGTACAATCAGTGCATCTTGTTAAGGTTCTCCTCATAACAGAAGGGCCCAGTGTACTGACTGCACCCTTCAAAGACCAGGGTTAAAATGCAGGTGTCTGATTTTTAAAAAAAGATCAGCAATAAGTTCATAGGAGATTTAAAAAACTAAAAAGAAAAAACAAACACGAGAGCAGCACACAAATAAATACAATTCTTGTAAGAGAAAATTACCTTGTAGTATCTAAAATAGTCACTTTCCAGGAGTTCATTCAGCCTAGGGAAAAGTTTGTAGTTGTTGAAGGCATCGATGGTTTCTACATCACAGGTGCAGTCATCTAAATAACCAGTAACCTGGGGGAGAAAAAACCCACTAAAATCAAGATCAAAACCACCAAAATAATCAACAAAATACAAACAACTCGGCCAGGACTTTTTAACACTGCAGACAATAAAATAATCCATCGTTTCCTTTCCTTTTCCCAGCAAGTCACGCTAGGCTGAAGCAGGATGGATGTGAGCCTGGGCTACCAGCTCAGGTCCCTCCTGGATGAGCCTCAGGGAGCCTTTCCTGAGGGATATCAGGGAGCTGAGAGCTGGAGTTTGCATTTGGGACCAGTCAGGCAACAATGACACCACAGGATTTGCAAGGGATGGAGGGACAGGACCCAGGGAATGGCTCCCCCTGCCAGAGGGCAGGGATGGATGGGAGATGGGGAATTGGGAATTCCCAGAGCAGCTGTGGCTGCCCCTGGATCGCTGGAAGTGTTCCAGGCCAGGCCGGATGGGGCTTGGAGCAGCCTGGGACAGTGGAAGGTCCCTTCCAACCCTTCCATGATTCCGTGATTAACTGCACCAGTCCCTCTGCCCGCCTCAGAGAGCCTCTGGCACCAAAACATCTCTTCTACATCCCATGGATCCTTCTTGCACCATCCTGGACAACTCAACAGGCTTTGTGCAAACCCTGATGAAAAGGAAAAAAAACAAACCAAAAAAAACACACACAAAAAAATCCCCCAATAAAAACAAAAACAAAAAAACCCCACCAAAAAAGAAGCATTACAAATTCAGCTGTGGTTCCCTGACACATCCATTACTGGCTGACGACAAAGTTGCTCAACACAGAAGCAGCTTTGCTTCCCCCACACCCCCAGGGAGTCCTCGGGGAAATCACAGAATCCTGGAATCATTCCGGTTGGAAAAGATCACCGAGTTCAACCATTCCTCCAGCACTGACCCGTCCACATCCACAGAGCTTTTAAATCCCTCCAGGATGGGCACTCCCCCCTGCCCTGGCAGCTGTGCCAGGGCTGGACAAACCTTTCCAGGAAGGAAATTTCCCTAATTTCCAATCTGAACCTCCCCTGGTTCAATTTGGGGTCCTGTCCCTGTTCCCTGGCACAGCCCGACCCTGTCCCCTCCTGGCAGGAGCTGTGCAGAGCCACCAGGGCCCCTGAGCCTCCTCTGCTCCAGCTGAGCCCCTTCCCAGCCCCTCGGGAATGCTCCAGCCCCTTCCCAGCCCCTCGGGAATGCTCCAGCCCCTTCCCAGCTCCCTCAGCTGCTCCTCAAAATTCAGCAAGAGCAACACAACTTAAATAAAACCATTATATTTACCACCACGGAGAGGAGGATGGCAGAAATGGAGCACAGAGTCACATGAAATGGGGAGGTGGGGGAAAAAATAGCCCGAATTTCCTACCCCACTGGAACAACTCTGTCTCGTTGAGGCAGCGTGATTTGGAGGCTCACTCATATTTTAAGTGTTTACACTGAAGCTCAGTGTGTCACCCTCACACATTTACTGAATTCTGTCCTGTATTTTTGCATGGTAATAAAGATTAACAGCGATTTAAGATTTCCACTAACCTGGATCACCCTTGTAAAAATAAACAGCAGCAATTTGTTAATCCAGTTACCCAATTTAAAGCTGTTTCAAAATTTTATATATACATTTTTTAAAAACGCATCAAAACAACAAACCTCAGCAAGCCACCACCAACCGAGCACATTTTTATTTCCTGGAATCTTGGCATCCCTCGAGGCAGGAAGCTTCTAAAGGTTGGGTCTAAAAGTGGCCTACAAAAAGATTTGGGGATAATCTTCAGCTGCTCTCTGTATCCACGCTTGACAAAGATGTCACTCCAAAGGAATGACATCCCTGTAAGTGGAACACTGGAGCTCCCACTGGAAGCACCATTTGGGCCAGGTCTGGTTTTGGTAGGTCTGGTGACCAGTTCAAGCCAGAACCAACCTCTCAGGCTGGAATATAATCACAATCATTAATTTAATGAATTAAATTAAATTCACGCTGAATATAATCCGGAGGATCCCAAAATCCTTAGGGTCATGATCTGGAGCTATTTGGAGAGTTCGTCGGTGGGATGAACCTCAGGGTCACCCTGAACACACCTGGGGGGGAAGGGGCAGAGGGAAAAGTGCTGGGAAAACTCTTCCTGCAAGGCTTTCAGTCAGGCTGGGCAGGAAGGGGCCATTTCCCCAGCCTGTGCCCGAGCTGGCAGAGCTCACAGCCAAAGGAGCACAGAGGAGAAGCAGCACCCAGAGCACCCAGAGCCGAGGCTCCTCAGACCCTGCAGGTGGCTGTAAGCTCAGCCACTCTTAAAGACTCAGCAAAGTGACAGCATCAGATCATTTGGCAGCACTTGGCCTTCATTTCAGAGGTTCCCTCTCTCTCCGTGACCACCCCAGAGGCCAATTTTCATCCCTGGCCGCAGCCAGGCTCGCTTGCTTTGGGATTTCACCTCCTGCTGCCGGAGCAGCCGCGCTCTGGCGCGTGTCGGACCCTTCCAACCCTTCCACCCACCCCACTAACAAAATATTTACCACCTCCATCTTCAGCCTGCGCCAACGGCAGCAGCTGCTGGAGGCAAACCTGTGCTGGCCGGCGCCGTGAATCACCCGGCTGAGGGTGGGAGGAGCTGGCAGCAGGCTGAGGGCAGGGCTGGGTTTTCCCAGCGGGAAGAGAGTGACGCGGCAGGAGAGGCTCCCGTGCTGAGCAAGCTGCGAGGGTGACGGATGGCAACCCCCAAATCCCACCTGGCGCCCTGGGAAGGCCAACGAGCAGGGACTGGGCCGTCCCTGGCCTTGGCCTCTGCTTCAGCCTCTTCCTGCTCCCCTGAGCGTCACGGGAACAACCCCCGAGCAGCGGATTTGGGGAGATCTTTTGGCGTGCCACCCCACAGCCTGGCAGGAAAGAAGAACTTTTTCCTGCTTCTCCCACCACAGCGGGGCACAGGGAAGGGAATGCCCCCCAGAGGGTCGGGTTTAGCCTGTACCAATCCCCTGGCACTGCCACAGCAGTCCCAGCTGATGGGGACCAGATGCCTTCCCTGCACAAAGGAGTTTCCTGGCACAAAGGAGCTGGACTTTGATGGTCAGTTGTGGCTCCCTTCCCTTCAGGGTATTCTAAGGTTCTGTGAAATTATTTCCCTTTCATCCTTACCAGTGCACCTGGAGCACGTTGCTGGCAGCCAGCTGAGGACAGTCACTCCTGCACCTGCCCTGGAAGGTGCACCTGCCATTCCAGGTGCTTCAATCCAAACCTTTGCCCAGAAAACAAGCACTGGGTTTTCCAGAACTCACACAGAAGTGAATCTCACACGGGAGCCTCAGGGCCTGAAGGGCTGTCACAGCATCCCAGAATGGTTTGGCTTGGGAGGACCTTAAAGACCATTTAGTGTCACCTCCCACCATCCCAGGCTGCTCCCAGCCCTGTCCAGCCTGGCCCTGGGCACTGCCAGGGATCCAGGGGCAGCCCCAGCTGCTCTGGGCACCCTGTGCCAGGGCCTGCCCACCCTCACGGCCAGGAATTCCCAATATCCCACCCATCTAAACCTGCCCTCTGGCACTGGGAAGCCATTCCCTGTGTCCTGTCCCTCCATCCCTTGGAAATCCTCTCTCTCCATCCTTCCTGTCAGCTCCTTCAGGTGCTGGGAGGCTGCAATTAGGTCAGCCTGAGCCTTGCTCAGCCTTTTCCAGACTGACAATCCCAACTTTCCCAAGCTCTTCCCCAAGGGAGAGCTGCTCTGATGGTCTTGGTGGCCTCCTCTGGACTCGCTCCAACAGCTCTGGAAGGCCCCCAGAGCAGGACCCGGCATTCCAGGAGGGATCTCAGCAGAGCAGGACAGGATGTACCTCCAAAGATCTGCTTCTCTCTACCTGGAAACTCCTCCGGAAGCTACCCCAGGGAAACTGGGAACTGTGCTGGGAAGGAATCCCTGCCCCAGGGGCTGCCCATTTGAGCAGGAACGCAAGGAGAGCTCGAAAGCCTGTCCGGGTAGCAAGGAGGAAACTCTCCATGGCCACGCTCACCCCTAATGACAGCATCCCGCCCACGGAAACATTCCCAAAGGGAACCAGCCCTCGGCCAGACCGGAAACCTCGGCAAAATCCCCGTCTGCCAAACACCTGCAGCGCATCCTTAGTGCAGCTGCATCAGCCTGCAAACAGCAAATCAACAATAATTACACAGAAGACATCCCCGGCTGACTAAAGCTGTGATGCAAACGGGAATATCTCCAGGGGGGGGACGAGCTGCCTGTAGAGTTTGATATTGGAATGTTAATCAGAGCTTGGAAAGCAGAAGGCAGGGGTTGAAACACAAGGGTTTGCAGCAACAGATGGATGCTTCTAATAAAAGTTTCAGGACTGCTGGGTCTCTGAGGAAGGGAGATAAAATAACAGTGAGAAGAAGCAGGTGAGGCATTGCCCTGGGTGCAGAGAGGAGAGCAACACCCATGCCAGAATCACGGCTGCTGATGTCAGCACCTGGAATATTGCTGGAGCAGCGCTCCCCAAAGTGCCAATGGCCCCAGCACAGGCTGGGAGTTAAGTCAGAGCTCTGCCTGTCACCCCACGGGAGGCTCCTCCGCCTGAGCAGCTCATGGGACAGCAGCAAACCAAGAGCCCTGCCCGGCCTTCGAGCAGCTAAACAGAGGAAGGCCAACCAGATCCTTTAAGGCCACCCCTATATTTATTTCCTTTGGTGGCAAATAAAAACCAGCAGATCAGTTCTGCACAAAAGGATCGGCAGATTATTTTCAACCAAAAGATGAGGCAGCCCTCGGGTGCGATTTTAAAGGTTTGGTGGTTAGAAGAGAAATGTTGCCCTCGGTGACACCTTCTCCTAAAGGGAAAAGGAATCCTGGCCTAAAGATGTGTAGGGAAACCAAGCTGCCCCACAGAATGAGAAGGGTGTTGCAACGAGCCGACGGTGCACAAAGCAGCAGCAGCTCGTGGGCCAGCTCCCCCAGCCCAAGGAAAAGAGCCTGCAAGTCGCTGCCATGCCACAGTGCCAGTTCAGTCAGTGGTTATGGCTCCTTACCCCATTCCACACTCCTGACTCAACTCTCAGTCCTTAGGAGACAAAACTCTGCTTACAGGAAGCTGCAAGGAAAAGCCCTGCAGAGATCCAGAATCTGAAGGCATGGTTTTCAATTCTTCATCGGCTGAGCTTGTATTTACCATTCCCACAGGAAGCTGAAAGTGTCAAGAGCCACCCCAGAAGGCAAAGCCAAAGCCAAGAGTGTAATTCCATTTGTTTTCTTTCTGCCCTTTCAGTTCCTGACCCACATTTAAGGACTAGAAATTTAATATGGCAAGGGCAGCCTTTATAAAAGCTTCCTGCTTTTAAAGGCAACAAAATAAAGGACTAAAGACATTGTGACATCTTCACTCCTTGACCTTGCAAATGCCCTCACCACAGGAATTATTCAGGCTGCAAAAAACCATCAAAAACCATCTCATGTCACCCCCTGCCATGGCAGGGACACCTTCCACAGGGACACCTCATCGCAGGGTGCTCCAAGCCCCGTCCAGCCTGGCCTTGGGCACCGCCAGGGGTCCAGGGGCTTGTGCAGAGCGGCCTCAGAAGGAACTGCAGAGTGATCTCTCCCTTAAATCCAGATGCTTGGTCTACTGTAGCCAGCTCTCTCATTACTGTACCTCAACAGAATGCCCAGTGATACACCTGGCACACAAACAAGGGGAATTAACCCTGGAAGAGCTTTAAGGAGCAGAGCAGCAGAAGCCTGCTGCAGCCACTCTCTGTCCTGGAGAACAGAGCAGGCAGAAGAGGGGATGAAGGGATCCCAGGGACAGCGATCATATCCCTGAAACATCCCAGGAGAGGCACCTGGGTAGCTGGGGAAGAAATGCTCAACAAGCCGGAGCACTCCTCTCTTCTGATGGGAGCAGGGAGAGAATACCGTAAACATGGCATGGAAGAGAATCCCGGAATGGTTTGGGTTAGAAGGGAGTTTGAAGCTTCTTCAGTCCCACCCACCGCCACGGCAGGGACACCCTCCACTGTCCCGGCTTGTTCCAAACCCATCCAGCCTGGCCTTGGGCTCATCCAGGGGCAGCCACAGCTCCTCTGGGCACCCTGCGCCAGACCTTCACCAGCCTGGGCTTCACCAGACAGGGAACAATTCCTTCCCAATCTCCCACCCATCGCTGCCCTCTGGCACTGGGAGCCATTCCCTGTGTCCTGTCCCTCCATCCCTTGTCCCCAGCCCCTCTCCAGCTCTCCTGGAGCCCTACAAGGCACTGTAAGGTCTCCCCTGAGCCTTCTCTCCTGCAGGCTGAACACTCCCACCTCTGCCAGCCTTTGCGCACAGGAAAGCTCCCGCAGCCCTCGGATCATCTCCGCGCCCTCCTCCCTTCCCACCGCAGCAGCTCCCACGCCCTCCCCGTGCCGGCCACCGAGTCACCCCCCCGGTGCCCACCTGGCAGAAGCAGCTGCGCTCGGCTCCGCGGGGCAGCGCGGCCGGCAGTGCCAGCACCAGCACCGACAGCACCGGCAGCACCGGCGGCAGCACCGGCAGCACCGACAGCACCGGCGGCAGCGCCATCTCCGCCGCCATCTCCGCGCCCGGGCCCGGCTGCACCGCAG
>VWZN01005579.1:126950-137405 GCA_013396955.1 Regulus satrapa | reverse complement strand
CTCCAGCCCCGTCCCAGCTCCCTCAGCCCCTCCTGGTGCTCCAGCCCCTTCCCACCTCCATTCCCTTCTCCACATTAGCTCCAAGGCTCTTTCTGGTCTCCCAATCTCCCTCTCCCTGCAGCTTTGCTGCTGGAAAAGGGTCTGTGGGGTGGAAGGTTACCAAAATCCCGTGTTTCTTTCCCCTTGCAGTAAGGGAGCAGCTGAAGGAGCTCACCAAGCAGTACGAGAAGTCGGAAAATGATCTCAAGGCCCTGCAGAGCGTCGGGCAGGTACGGGAGGGAGACGAGGCGTTGGTGAATCTGCCTGGAAAGGACCTTTTAACCTTTACAGGCGTTTTTAGCCTCAAGGGAGGGAAGGTGGGAGCAGTCCAGGTGAAACAAGCGGTGGGTTCGGGTTTCTGAGTCCCGCAGAGTTCATTTCTCTTGAGGCTAAAGCTGTGTTCACTCTTTCACAGATTGTTGGCGAGGTTCTTAAACAGCTGACGGAGGAGAAGTGTAAGTACACCCAGCTGCTGTATTCTCTGGGATCCCGAAAATCATGGAACCGTGGGATGGTTTGGGTTGGGAGAGACCTTAAAGACGTCTCATTCCAACCCCTTCCACCCTCCCAGGCTGCTCCAGCCTGGCACGGAACACTTCCAGGGATGGGGCAGCCACAAAATAATGAGCTTTGGAAGTTTAAATCTTGTTAAACTTTTGAAGAGGTAAAGAATTCAAGTACTGGTGATAGGATTATTGGCAGAAAAACATTCTGGATAATTCAGAAACACAGCTTGAGTGAATTTGGGTTTTTTCTCTGATTTTCTTTCTCCAGTCATTGTGAAGGCCACAAATGGACCGAGATACGTGGTTGGCTGTCGCCGTCAGGTAATGGATCCGGGTGAATATTCATTAAAAATTGGGTTGAAAGGGACCTTAAATCCCATCCCATTCCACCTCTGCCATGGCAGGGACACCTCCCACTGTCCCAGGCTGCTCCAAGCCCCAGCCTTGGACACTTCCAGGGATCCAGGGGCAGCCACCGCTGCTCTGGGCACCTCTGCCAGGGCCTGCCCACCCTCACAGCTGAGAATTTCTTCCTCATAGCTCATCTAAACCTACTCTGTGTCTGTTTAAAGCCATTATTTTGTCCATATCTTTATTTTTTTCTCTCTTTCTGGAGAGAAACTGACGTTCATTGCAGAATTTTGGGACATAAGTAAACTTAATTCCACTCTGGGTCGTGTGAGGTAACCTTGATGTTTGGTGTTGAAACAGAGGTGAATCCTAAGGAATAGCTTGTCCTTGGATGAACCAGCACTTTGGAGTTTATCCTTCACTAAAAACACTCTTTTATCTTAAAAGATCCTTGATTTCTTCCCAGACCTCTGCAAAAAAAAACCAACAAAACCCCAAACCAGCCCTAATTGTTTTCAAAATGTCAAAATATCAAAGACAAACGATTTCTCCCCGACTGGAAGGACAAGTTTTTGATCAAAGCCCTTGTGGCTGAGCTGCTGCTACTCAGGAGGGAGGAGAGCAAGGCTGATTAAGTGGGAGCAAAATCACTTCCCTATCTCAAGTGCATTAGCTAAGAAGGTCGAGTGGTTTCCCTTATAAATCCCCCAGCAGGCAAAATGGGAAACTTCCAGCAGTCCTGGAAAAAGATTGTCAAAATCCTCTTCAAATTCCAGCAAAATGTAGCGGGGTGTACTGGAATGTGTTTAAAAAAAATCCCATCAAAATGGAATAAGCAGACAAAAGCTGCTGAGGCAGGTGAGGAGGCATCTGAGGTGAGAGTGTCATAATTGAACAGCTGACTTCAAAGATGGGAAGGGGATGAGACAGGAAAATGCTCAGCTTTTTGTGAGGGTTGTTGTTTAGTCATTCTGAAACAGCTGTTCCTGTGTGGAGCAGTCAAGATTGACAGCGGGAAAATGAAAAATGAATGATGGACTAGAAAATAAAGATTATTTTAAAAGTGGTGGAGGTGAGTTAATGACTGCTGTGGGACTGTGTAGCCTTGTATTTCCTTGTGTGTGATGGAGCAAGGAGTGCAAACTCCAGTGAACATCTTGGCTAAAACCAGGCATTGTGTCGAGTGGGATTCTAACAGAATTCCTTTCTTTTGGGACCAGCTTGACAAGAGTAAGCTGAAGCCAGGGACGAGAGTTGCTCTGGATATGACCACTCTGACTATTATGAGGTAGGATTCTGTTCTTTTTATCAAAACAAGGGGGAAAACTTTCCACAAAGACTTGAATAATCACTTCTGCAGTATTTTGTAAGCGTTCTCTGCAAAGCCATGCTGAAGTGAGGACAGTGACTCGGAGGGAAGACTCGTGTGTCTGTTTTATGTGATTTAAAAAGAAATTGGTTGTTCTTTAGAGGAATAATTCCAGTATTTTCAGCTGTGTTTAAAACTTGAAAAAGTTTGCCAGCTTTGGGGTTTTTTTCAGCACCTAAGGTGGGAAGAGAAGAAATAATGTTCATATTGCTGTAAAATTTCCAGGAATAATTTCATGAGTTTATAAATGTGTTTATACAATAAAGATCTCTCCTCTCCTCTCTTTGTTTTCCAGATACCTGCCCAGGGAAGTGGATCCACTGGTTTATAACATGTCTCATGAAGACCCAGGAGATGTTTCCTACTCGGAGATCGGCGGCTTGTCGGAACAAATCCGAGAGCTACGGGAGGTACCTGAAACCAACCCCCAGCCCAGGTCCTGAGCACTGCTCTCACTGAGGCTTTGCAGGGCAAAACCACCTCGTTGATGTTTGTCCTCTATGATCAGTGCTCGCCACGTTTCTTTTAAAATCGGGGTTAAAATGAAGGTAATCCTTTAGAGAAGAGGGTTTAAAGCATCCAAAACCCTTTAGGCCTTGAAGTCAAGTGAGAGGGCCAGCAAAGCAGGCTGAAGTTTTGCTCAGAAACTACCAGGATCGCTCTGGGGAATGGAATTAACACAGTGGGGATGTGATTTGAGCAAAGAGCATCGAGAGGAAGCAGCCACTGCAGAGCCAGGGCAGGGGATTGATCCACAGGGTCGCTCACATTTCCTTAGCAAACTGTTTCTCACACAAAAGTGCTGCCAGTAAATAAGAGTGCAGATACATGAGAAGCAGGCTGGCAGGTGCATCATTAACTGTTTTAAAACTCAGAGGCTCACTTTGTTCTCTGTGCCTTCGCAGGTCATTGAGCTGCCACTTACAAACCCAGAATTATTCCAGCGTGTGGGAATTATCCCTCCAAAAGGCTGCCTGCTCTACGGCCCCCCTGGTGAGTCTCAACAAAGGCCAACAAGTGTTTGGTTGTTGCTTTCAGACTGTGCCAAGACCCTTCTTTCCCTTCTTTTTCCGTTCCTTTTTCATTTTTCTATTGTCTTTCTTATCTTTTTTCTTTTTTTTTCTTTTTTCCTTCTCTCTCTCTCTCTCTTTCCCCTCTCTCTCTCTCTCTCTCATCTCATCTTTGTTTTTCCTTCCCCTTTTTTCTTTTTTTTGTCCTTCCCTTTTTTCCTTTTACCTTCTCCTTTTTCTCCCTTTCCCTTTTTGTCTTTCCCTTTCTTTTCCCCTCCTTCCTAAGCCACTGGCAGGCGGTGTTAGCAATCAAACAGCTTCACCCTCTCATCTCTCCAGGTACAGGAAAAACCCTTTTGGCCAGAGCAGTTGCCAGCCAGCTGGATTGCAACTTCCTCAAGGTGTGTCCTGTGTACCCACAGCCCCTGGCTCTGTTTGCCCTGCTCCCTCCTCATCCCCGTGCTCTGTCCTTCCCAAGGTGGTCTCCAGTTCCATAGTGGACAAATACATCGGCGAGAGCGCTCGGCTCATCCGAGAGATGTTCAATTATGCCAGGGATCATCAGCCCTGCATCATTTTCATGGATGAGATCGATGCTATTGGTAAGGTTGGAGGCCTGGGGGTGGCTGGGCTCTCCTGTTGAGGCTGTAAAGCCGTTTCCCCCCCCTTGAAAAGGCAAAAACCAATTAGCAGAACTGATGGGTTTGGTGTGCTGCAGGTGGGCGCCGCTTTTCCGAAGGCACATCAGCTGATAGAGAAATTCAGAGGACTCTGATGGAGGTGAGTGTTCCTGGCTGTGGCCTGAGCAGCCACTTCAGATAATGACACAGGTGTGAACCTGGCATCTGGCACTAGAAGTGAACTCAGTGCTGCTTTTTCCCATCCTGGGGACTCAGCCATGAGTTCAACGGGGAGACTAATTGAAGCTTTGCAGTTGCTGAAATGATTTGGGGTATTTTCTTTTGCTTACTGCTGCTCCCTGCATCTGTGAAGGCTTGGAGAGCCCCCTGTCTGTCTCAGTCCCACAGACACCCGGTCTGTAACATTTTTGAACCAGTTGCAGTTGGATTTTCAAAGCTAGGAGGAGCACTTGTATTCCTTTGTTTCTGTATTAATTGCTTTGATAAACTGGGTTGTGTGAAGAGAATATTAAAACCGCTGATGACAATTAGGAATGCTGAAGCTAATGGGAACCTTCCTTAGCCTGTGTTTGCAAACACTTTGCCTGCTTCAAAAGAACGTTGTCTGCTTTCCATAGCGAATGAAATCGCCGTGATCAAAGAGCAAATGCTTGGAGTGCTCACAATGAAACGCCTTCCTGTGTGTGGATTAGTATTCCAGAGGCTGCTCTTCCAGTCTAATTGGGGTGTCCTGGCCACTGCAATCCAAATGTGTCAGGCAGCCACTGGCTCCTTTAGTCCTCGCAATATTTTCTTTGCCTCATTGTTTTAGTCAAGCGTTTCACGTTTGAGCTCAGCTTTGCTCAAAAGAAAATGACAAAGAAAATGTCCTTTTCTCTGGGCAAAGCATTTTCAGTGTCTCGCTTCAGCCCTCGGTTGCTTGGGATGGAATATTCAGGGAGCTTGAGGCCTTGTAGGATTTTTTTTTTATTTTATTTTTACTTCAGAGCTTTTCCTCTCGGTGTAGAATACTTAGACAGGGAAACAAATCAGACTGGGAAGATTTGGGCTTATTTAAAAACCCCAGTTGTGTTTCCCGTCAGTTGTTGAATCAGATGGATGGATTTGACACTCTGCACAGAGTTAAAATGATCATGGCTACCAACAGACCTGACACCCTGGATCCTGCCCTGCTGCGGCCCGGACGGCTGGACAGGAAAATCCGTGAGTTTCTGCTTCCCTGTGGCAGGAAGGAGGATGGAACCCGTGGGAATTGTGGGGCTCTGCTTTTATTGAAGCTGTAATTCTTTCCAGATATCGATCTACCAAATGAACAAGCCCGATTAGATATTTTGAAGATTCATGCAGGTCCTATCACTAAACATGGTGAGATAGGTAAGTGGGAGTTCCCTGCCTGTCATTCCTGCTGCTGTTTGATCCTGACTCTATTCCCACCTTTACACTGGCCCCTCTTGGAACTCCTCCACTTGTTTGGTTATTTAATGCACCCTGATCGAACTGTTGTTAAGTCTTTGAAAAGGAAAAACTGAATATAAACCCTTGGAGCCCAGCTGGAAACTGGAAAATCAGCGTGGTTCTCATCAGGCAGTTCCCTGTTTCTAATGGAACAGCTTAGTGCAAGTGAGGAGGGTTTTCCTTCACCCCTCGAGGAAAGAAATACTGGTAATGAAGAAGTCTGAAAGCAACAATCTTGGAAAGTCAGGGAGAAACCTCGGAGTGTGGAGATGGCATAAGCAAAATGGAGCCTGGGTAGCGGCGTGGATCGCTCTCTCGGGATGAATTGGGCGAGGTTTATCGTAGGACTGTGTTACTCTGAGCTGCCCACGGTGCTGCTTTCCCTGTGACTCCTCCCAGCTTTCCTGCAGCAGGAAGCTGGGGCTGGGATTTGCCTTTAAAGCAGCTCCGGGAGTGCAGCAGCGCCCCGGGGCAGGGCGCCAGCGCCACCCCCTGCGTGCTGCCAGCAGCGATTCCTGCAGCCCCCGGAGCTGATCCCGGCCTCCGTCTGGCTGCACCGACAGCTGCAGCTCTGCTCGGGGACTGCGGGAGCCAGCTGGGGCAGAGCCAGGGCTGGGCACTGCTGCTTGAGCAGCGGGGGTGGCTTAAAGCTGCGCGGGGCCACCGCCGACAGGAGCTCCAGAGCAAATGGTGAACCTGAGGTGAAGTTCTGGGAGAGAAACTTTGTACAAGGCGTGGAGTGGCAGGATGAGAGGGGATACTGGGAAGAAACTCTTCCCTGTGAGGGCGGGGAGGCCCTGGCTCAGGGTTCCCAGAGAAGCTGTGGCTGCTTCTGCACCCCTGGAAGTGTCCAAGGCTGGAAGGTGCACGAGGCCGTGGCAGGGTTTGGAAAGAGATGGTTTGGAAGTTCTCTTCCAAGCCAAGCCATTGTGGGATTCTGTTTCATCCTGTTCTCGTGGCACTGGAGTGAGCAGGGAGGGATTGTTCCTCCTGCAGGCAGCGAGGTGAGGTGGCAGGTCCTTGCTGAATGCCTGCAGGGGATGTGGAAACACTGTGATGCTCAGCTTTGACATCCCAAAAAGGCAGCGAGGTGAGGTGGGAATTGGATTAAAATCCGAAGAGAAGGATTTGCTCAGGTTCTGGCTTCAATCCTGGTGTCTGCTGAAAACCCTAAACTCACAAACCTTGCACTGTTCAACCTTGTTCATTCCCCTCACTTATGTTTTTAAACTCTCCAATTATGAAAAGAGGTTTTTTTTGATATGACATTGTACTACTCACCTTTAGGAGCTTTTGGATTCTTGAGATTAAAAAAAAATAAATCCCTTCAAACGTTTTGAATTTTAGACTGAAAAGTTTTCCAGGGAGTTGATGACTTTAATAAGCAGCCTTGCAAAAATCAGAACTTGCTGGAGGCTCAACGGTGGTTTAGAAATTGATTTCCACTGAATTAGAACCGTGGCCACTCTTTTAGTAAATACATGTGCATAAAATATCAGGCTTAATACATTAAGACACTAAGTGCCTTTATTAGATAGTGTTGGAAGTGGAAAGGGACTGAGTTATGCCCACTTGGAGCAAAGTTTTTTGGGTTTTTACAGCATTTACATGATAAGAACATTGCCTCGATGGAGCTTTTGCACTTCACGTTGACTTTTTACCCACAAGTTGGTAACCATGGCGTTTATTTATATAACGTGAGCTTTTGGCTGCCACACATTTCTGTTTTAAAGGAAGGGCTGATACAGCTGCTGGTTCCAGTTAATTTATCAGCCCAGTGGGCAGCTCTGCTTGCACTGAAATCCACATTTGGTAGCTGGATGTGTGTTTTATTGGCATCCCCAATGGGAAGGGTGATTTATTCCTAATGAGCATTGGTGTTTCATGAACAGATTATGAAGCAATCGTGAAGCTTTCAGATGGCTTCAACGGAGCAGACTTGAGAAACGTCTGTACTGAAGCAGGTAATTCCTTAACTCCTCATTTGGATGTGCTAAATCTTGGATAATGCTAAATCTTGGAGCTGTTCCCCTGTGGATTAAACCCAGGAGCTCAAAAACGTTCTGCTGGAACATTTCACTTGAGCTGATCTGTGCCAGGCACTCGCCGTGTCCCACTGTCTCATCAGAACCAGATTCATTCCAGAAACGGGGATTGTACCAATTTTTCTCCTTGTTGTAGAAAATTCAGGGCTCTTGGTACCCATGGGGCTGGGGAGTTGATGCTGTTTTATACTTTTATCACATGAAAATTTGTGTACTTTGGGGTTTGCCTGCGTGGGCAGGCTGAGTAAATGCACGCTCAAAATTTAATCAGGTTTTCTTTTTAGTAATCCCCTCGTTCAGAAAGGTGAACTCCCTCCTTTTCCCAACATCCAAGACATGGGAAAGTCACGTAGATAGCGTAACCTGGATCAGATTTCATCTGAATTTGAGTGAAACTTCATGTTCTGTCTTCCCTGCCAGGGATGTTTGCAATCCGTGCTGATCATGACTTCGTAGTTCAGGAAGATTTCATGAAAGCTGTCAGGAAAGTGGCTGATTCCAAGAAGTTGGAGTCCAAGCTTGACTACAAACCTGTGTAAATTAACCATAGAATTTGTGATTGATTCTACACATCCTACTGGGTTCATGCGTATTAAAAACAAAAAAAAAACAAAAAAAAAAGGAGAGAAATAATGTACCTCTTGATTATCATTGTAAGGTGTTTGTGTAGCATGTAGCTAGTAATTTTGAGAATGCTAGTTGCAAGTTGGCTACAGGAGTGTGTTTTCTGTACAATTCCAAAATGCAACGTTCATTACAGCCCAGGCTCAGTAAAAAATGTGTGGAGATGTGTCGTTCCCTTAGCAATTATGGTGGGAATTTCTAAACGTGCCTGAAGGGATTCACAAACAGAAGAAAGTCAGTTCATTTCTTGGCTTTTTGTATATCAGTAAATCTCCTTTCCCCAAACAGTTTATGAATAAAACCTGTTAAAATCTGTTTACCCTGGTGGATTTTGTGTGTAGCTCTCACCGAGAGGTGAATTTTGTGTCTTCTGAGTTTGAGGAGCAGCTTTTTGCTACTCCAAGGAGTGGAGTCCTGTGCCTCCTATACCAAAGGGAGGCAAAAAAGAGGCAAACTCTCGGAGACAGAAGGGACTGTGGGGTCTGGACAATCCTTTCCAGGAAGAAATTTTCCCTAATACCCAGTTTAAACCTCTGTCCCAGCCTGGTGCCGTTCCCTCTCCTCCTGTCCCTGTTCCCTGGCACAGCCCGACCCTGTCCCCTCCTGGCAGGAGCTGTGCAGAGCCACCAGGGCCCCCTGAGCCTCCTCTGCTCCAGCTGAGCCCCTTCCCAGCTCCCTCGGGAATGCTCCAGCCCCTTCCCAGCTCCCTCAGCCTCTCCTGGTGCTCCAGCCCCTTCCCCAGCTCCCTTCTCTTCCCTGGACGCTCTCCAGCCCTTCAGTGCAAACTCATTTGCTGCTGAATTCTGGAAATAGGATTTAAGTGAGCTGGTGTTTATTGGAAGAAGTAAACAAGGTGCTGGTGGTGGTTTTAAGGGCATCTGTTTTGGTTTTATTTTCATTTTCCAAGCAGTTCCACCCGGAGGGGTGCACACACTGCACTGTGCAGCTCACCTGAATGTTGGACCGGAGCAGCAGTGCATTAATTGCACTTCTGGCTACTTCTAATTACCCTAATTGGATTACTCTAGGCCTGCTCAGCTGACAGGCAAGCACAATAGATTAGCTCTTGACTTCCCAGGAAACACACAGCATCTCCCTGGCAATTTTAACAGCTGCACTTTTATTTCCTTTCCCACCACACATAAAACAGATGGTAAGGTGTAGAACAGTTAAAACGGGACAGACAACAATATTTCCCTGTTTACGTGGCTGTTACAGACCTTGCTCCCTGTTGTGGCTGTGTCAGGAGTGTAAAGATGTAACTCTCAGGTTCAGTTTTAACACTTGAATGCAGCTCGTACGGCCCACGTGCCTGGAACAATGAAAACATGAAATTAAAGTTCATTTCTGAGCAGAAAACACTGATGTAAACAGCAAGCTGAGCCTCTGGCTGAGGGAATGGTTGATGAAATGTGATCGTTGAAAAGTTTTATTTAGTAAAGACTGCAGAAAGGTGCACTAGGAATAAAAATCGAGACTAAAATTCCAGGGCTAGTATTTCCAAAAGAACACTTCCAATTTTATTTAAGCAACCAACCCATTAATTTTGCTTGCTTTGACTAAACTTCCCTGAGAAATTCCAGTGACACCAGTGTAGAATTTTGCTTCATCAAAAAGCAAAGGAATGAAAAACTGCAGCTTAAAGTGAAATCTGATAGAATCACAAAGTGGTTTGGGTTAGAAGGGAGTTAAGGACCATCCCGCCATGGCAGGAACGCTTTCCACCATTCCAGGCTGCTGCAAGCCTTGTCCAGCCTGGCCTTGGACACTGCCAGGGATCCAGGGACAGCTGCTGTGGGAAAACTGAGCCAGGGCTTTCCCACCCTCAAAGGGAAGGATTCCTCCCCAGTCTCCCATCCATCCCTGCCCTCTGGCACTGGGAGCCATTCCCGGTGTCCTGTCCCTCCAGCCCTTGTCCAAAATCCCCTCTTCAGCTCTCCTGGAGCTCTCAGAGCACGGAACCTCAAAAAAAGCAGAAAAGCCGGTTCGTGTCCGGGGACATCACTCACACAAAGAGAAACGAACTCTCCGAGGCTGGAGATCCCAGAGTCGTGAAGGTTGGAAAAGACCTCCCGGGATCGTCGAGTCCAACCTGGGAGCGATCCTCAGCCCAGAGCCCCGAGGGCTCGTCCGGCCGTCCCCGGACCCTGCCAGCCTCCCTGGGCAGGGCAGAGCTGACCCGCTCAGGTCGTGAGGCAGCAGCGCCATCCCCCAGGGCGACAGAGCCACCATGGAAGCGGGCGTGAGGAGAAGAATGTCGGGGGGACGGCGACGGGGAGCGTTAATGGCGTGAGGCGCTCCCAGCCGGGCCCTGCTCACCGTTAACAGGCGAAGCACCCGCTAGGGAAACCGTGGGGGTGAATCAGCCCGACTTTAGGGCTGGGGAGCCGCTTCATTAAACGAACCGCGCGGCGG
>VWZN01005579.1:105222-122655 GCA_013396955.1 Regulus satrapa | reverse complement strand
TTTTTTTTTTTTTTTTTGTGAGGATTGCCCAACTCGTGGATTTTAAAAAGGGGAGGGAGGAAAATGACCATTTCTGCACCGTAATAAATCGTTCTGATCATCTCTGGGAGCGTGGCTTGGTGCTTCCTGCGAGCTGAAGGATTCTGCTTCATTCCCAATTTTATTGGGGGGGAAAATAAAAAAAGATATGATGAAAGTTTTGCTCGGTGCTGCTGCTCCTGTGTATTCAGGGCTGTTGGGACAAACAGGAATTGTTCTGGTTTTTCTACTTTTCCTTTAGTTTAACCTTTTCTCCTTTCCTGCGGCTTGTGTTTCTCTTTGCTAAAATAACATTTCTTTCCCCGTTCTCCTTCATTCCTTCCTTCCTTCCTCCCTCCGTGTGCTCTGTCCTTCCCACCTGCTGTTTTTCTTCCTGCTTTTTTAAATTCCTTTCTATTCTCCATAGCAAAAATGCCTCTGGCGGGGCCTTCCCGTTGTCAACAGCACAGAATTCCCTGTAAATGTCACCTCACCCTGTCCCTCCTGTCCCTTTCTCCAGCCCTCAGCCACTTCTGGAATAGCAAGCCCTGTCCAAACATTCCTTAAGCTCTGCTCGTGGTAGTGTCACACCTTCAGGGAATTCAAGGATTTGGTTTAATTTTGTTTATTTTATAGACTTGCACCAGCATTTCTACCTGGGGGGTGGGAAATAAAATTCAATATATTTGTGTCTGTGCTGGTCAGGTAGTTGCACTAAATGATTGTTGCAGGTCCCTTCCGAGTGAAATAATTCTATTTGTATAATAACCCCCCGTATTTTTAACAGAAATGTCCAAGAAGCGTGAGGGAAGCTGGAGTCACAACCTTTCCCTTCACTCCCGTTTGCAGCTCATTTCCAGCCTCTTGACCACCGCCTTTCTCACACATTTCCCTCGAATATTCTTTCAGCACCTCGTTTAGTTTGTCTCCTTTCTTATTAAAAATTTAAAAAAAAGACAACCCAGCAGTGCTCCATACCGCTTTTACCACCTCGAGTTTTCTTCTGCAGCTTACAAATTCATCCCGATTTTTATGCTGCTCTGGTGCTACCAACACACCCCTTACTTTTATTTTTGTAAAATAAAGCGTGAAAGGCTTTGGTGAGTGACACTCGGAGCCGCCTGGCAATTCCAGCCTTTGTGTGGAGGTCATTGTTGTGGGATCCGGGACGGGCGCGATGCTGCTGCTGTGCTGGATGTCCCCCTGGCCCCTGAGGGGGCTGAAATGGGAATTTCCTGGGCTCTGTTCCGCCTGTAACAGTTTCTGCTGCTCCCACCCTGCCACAACCTTGTAGCAGCTTCTGCCAGCTCTGGGTTTGTGAGGAGCCCTGCCCGGATCAACTGTGATGGGATGAGGGAATCTGTGTGGAGAGGGAAATGACAGCTCTAAAACCAACATCGTCTGGGAGCTGGGGAAGGGCTGGACACCTGGAGTGGTTTTCCTGAGAGCTTTTCCAAAAAATAAAACGCTTTTTTTTTCTTTTTTCCTGTGGTCCTGGTAGCAGGAAGAGTCATTGCAAGGGCTGGCTGAAAAGCAGCGGTGAAAATCCAGGAGAGACTTGCTGATGGCATCTCCTCTAACTACGGAATTGATTTCTTTTCCTGGTAGATGTTTTTTGTTTTTTTTTCTTTTTTGCAGCATCTCTGAGAGCTCCTCCCTCCACCTGGGCCCAGCCTGCGCTTCTCAGGGGCAGCAAGAGTTGAACCATCCCGGGCTTTGCTTTGCAGCCAGGGCTGAGCTTGGACAAAGAGCGGGGCTGTCCCTTTTTATGTGTGAAAATCAGATGGGTGTGCAGGCTGCAGCTGTCAGTGAGGGACCGGCTAAGCTGTGTCACATGCTTCCCTTTCACTGCATTCCTTCTGTGCAGGTTGGCTGGCCTCTTTACAAACCAAACTCTTTGCTCTCGACGGTAAACTCATTTTTAAAAATCATTATATCCATTTTTTTTTAAAATGAACTCTTAAATCCTGGCCAGAGTCACTCTTAGGAAAAAAAAGCACCCAACCAAACTTCCACGTCACTTTTTGCCATCCAACTGTTGTAAGGAAGAGAAGGTGTAGCTGTGGTAAAATGTGGACAAAATAACCCCAAAAGCTGCTGGTGATGTAGTTTGTATGTTGGATACCCAGAAGCTCTTTGGAGTGTGGACAAATCTTGCCTTTTCGTTCATTAATTTCAGCTGGAGATCGACTGGGGAAGGGAGGGCTTTGGAATGTGCTTTATCCCCCCTTCTCCTGTCGGAGGAGATGTGGCACAGGCGAGTGGCTCACCTTGCAAACTTTGGAGTTCCAGGGATTCTTTTTTCCACTCCGTCTCTTTGGTGTCTCTTTTGGCAAGTATCGATGAGGGAGACTTGCAGGGAGTTGTCACTTGGCTCTGGACAATCTCCCAACTCCTGGGCTGCAGGGAATGCTGTTCTTCCCTCCACCTCTGGCACCATCACCCTTTGTTTTTTAGCAAAATTCTCGAGTTTGATCCCATCAAAAGAGAAGCTTGCAGCTGTTGTTCAGTTGGAAGACTTGAACAGTGTGGAAGACCCGGTTGATGAATGAAATCCTTAAAATTCAACCTGTGCTTGGCTTCAGATGCCATTAATAGATCGGGTTTATTGGGGTTTTTTTTTACATAACTTTGCATAACATTTGAATAATCTGGCATTGTTGGCTTTGAAAGCCTTGAAGGGCTGTCAGCAATCACCAGAATCACTCTTTCAGTAGTTTGTGTCCTTGTCTCAGATTAAATGTTTCCCTTAAACACCGTCTTTCAGAGAGTTATTTTGCAGATTAAATCCCATTGGAAACTCTGTATTTTTTGCTCCTTGGAGGGCACTGAGGAGCAATGTCTGGTGCCTGGGGTGATTTTTTTTTTTCTTGCTCAGAACATCTGTGCTGTCTTTTGGGATTTGGTTCCCTTTGGACTTGCATTGCTCAATTCTTGCCTATTTATTTTGCACAGTTTACAGCTGTCAGGGCTTAAAAATTCCTGCCTCTGCTGCATTTGAAAGGAATATTTACAACGTGTTGTTAAGCCTAAATAGTGATGAATTTGTGTTTTCATTGTGCTCCAGATAAAGATTTCTAAATTCTACAAGCAGAGTAATAAACCCCCTAAAGTGCTTGTGTATTCCTGGAGTGCAGCTTCAGCTTTTCACAGTTTATTGCTCTTAGGCTTGGTTTTAAACTTGGACAAACCTGGGCTTTTCTGACCTTTGGAGGGGTGAATGTCATCCTTTTGTTACAGCATTTCTCCTTTCTATTTCCAGGAGTTTTATTATTTCAGCTGGAACGTGCAGGATTTAGCAGCTTTCGTGCATTTTATTTCCCCATTTTTGCTGCCACTTTAGGTGCTATCCAAAGGATTGCCTGGAATGGCTTAATGTTTGTTTGCTTTCTTTTCCAGAATAACTTTACTGATACTAAAATCCTTCTTAATTCCACTACCAAGACTTGGAAAATCCCCTCTCTGTGCACTGTGGGGGTGTCTGAGGAAAGCACAGGATTTTTATTGTGTTGGTAAAAAGAGGTTTAATGTGAAATTAATGCTACTGGGACAAGTGTAGGTGCTCAGGGGAACAGAGCTGCAATTTAAGGGATGCAGTCCAGACCACCCTTCCCAGCTGGAAATATTTGCAGTTGAACTTCCTCATACTTTTGTGGACATCAGAACGTAGGGGAAGTTTTTTCTTAGCTGCTGCTGCGTATGTGAATCAAACAACAGAGTTATGTAAATCAATGTATGCAGTCTATTGGATATATTTGATTATTCCTTTTTTTTTTTTTTTTTTTAAATTTTATTTTAAATTTTTTTACCTCCAGATGGTAACTGGGATCTCAGCTCCAACTCCTTTGTGTGTGAGGGTCAAGGGATGAGTAAGAGCCTGTTAATAGAGGCCAGTGGGAGTTGTAGGGAAAGGAAAGCCAGGAATAGTCTCTGCCTGAGCAGTCTGAGATTTTATAAAGGGAGCAGAGGATGGTGGAAATGTGGCTCTGGGCACTTCTGGGGCTGAACCCTCCCGATCCCGTGGGCTGGACACGAGCACAGGATCAAGGAGTGCAGGATTTCATTTCCCCTTTTCCTGTGGGACGGGCGCTGGGATTGCTGGAATTGTTCAGGCTGAGCCCCCAGCGTTCCCTCAGAGTGCTCGAATGGTTCAGGATGAGCCCCCGGAGTGCTGGAATGGTTCAGGATGAGCCCCCAGCTTTCCCTCAGAGTGCTGGAATTGTTCAGGCTGAGCCCCCAGCATTCTCTCAGAGTGCTGGAATTGCTCAGGATGAGCCCCAGCGTTCCCTCGGAGTGCTGGAATTGCTCAGGATGAGCCCCCAGCGTTCCCTCAGAGTGCTGGAATTGTTCAGGATGAGCCCCAGCGTTCCCTCGGAGTGCTGGAATTGTTCAGGCTGAGCCCCCGGAGTGCTGGAATTGTTCAGGATGAGCCCCAGCGTTCCCTCAGAGTTCTGGAACTGGAATTGTTCAGGATGAGCCCCCAGCGTTCCCTCAGAGTGCTGGAACTGGAATGGTTCAGGCCGAGCCCCAGCGTTCCCTCGGAGTGCATGAGGTGTGGCACTGTGGATTTTGAGGGAGTTACCTGCTCCACTTGTTATCTTCTGTTATTGCAGAAGGAGTGCAGCAGCCAAAGGAGTTCTTTTGCTTCTCTCACCAGTACAGAATGTTCCAAAGCTTTTTTTTTCCCTTTCTCTTTTTCTCCCCTCCTCACTTCAGGGGGAAGTTTCTCAGCAGAAAGCCGAGGTGTGGAGGTACAGCTGATAAAGATCTTTTCCAGCCTTAAGGATTCTTTGTAGAATCCTTCACATTAACTTTCCAAATAGTGTTCCCTGCACTTGAGTGGTGCTGCCATCCTCGTGGAAAGGTAGCAGGGAGCTTGTGATTATTCTCTAGAAAATGCATGTACACACCTCTGCCTGAATGGTTTTCTCTGTTGTATAAATAATTATTTTAATTTTTTTTTGTTTTTTTTAAGGATTGGACCTATCCCATGAGGAGAGAGATGCAGGTAGGACACTTTCATTTAATGCTTGAGGCAAAACCCGTGGAGCATTTAAGGAGGAGAAAAAAGAGCTGGTGTCAAAAATCACTCTTTACCTCCAAAGTGTCAGGCAGCACCATGGGAGAGAGAATTAATGAGTTAATTAAGGTGAGGATTTGCCAGCTTGGAATACAGGTGTGTTTGCATCTCAGGTGTGCAGGTACTAAACCAGAAATCCCCCAAATATTACATTTTTTTGGCTTTTTAAATGTTTTTAGATGATTACTAAAAATGCATCAGAGCTTTGCCTTCTACCTTAAACTTGGAAGTGTTCTCCAGTGGGATGGACAATTAAAACGTTCCTACCATGGTGTCAGTCAAACCTTGCACGAGAGAAGATCTCCACACCTGCAAATCCTCACTGGTGAGGAGATAAAATGGGTTAAAAACCTGAAATTTCCCCACTGCTAGGCCAAAGCTTGAAGAATTTCCATGTGTGTTACCTGTTTTCACGAGAGCAATTTGGAATTCATGACAAGACAGGATTAGAAATTAAGAGTTCCCTTCAGTTGATCAGGCTGAGATGCAGGAATCACCCTGGAATCCTGCTCTGAATGACACTGATTACACATTTCAGGAACATATAAATAATTGTTGCTCTCAGGTGAGTGAAATGTGTTATTTCAAATCATTTGGACTCTCTATTAAATATCTCTTCTTCTCCTGCCTCCTAGGAAATCTTACCTGGGTTATTTTTAGGCCCATACTCTTCAGCTATGAAAAGCAAGGTAGGATTTTCAGAATATTCTCTCCCGGGGAAGCTTTGCTGTGGTGATTTCATTTGTTACTGTGGAGATCTGCTCGAGTGTATCTCTAGAGGTGGAAATTTGGTTGCAGCTCTGAAGTGGAACGTGAAAAATGCCACAGTGGAAGGAATATTTGGTGCATTGGTGAGAGGGTCTGAGCTATTTGTATTCAAATTAAGTCATAAATAGAATTTTTCTGAGAAAATTCAAACCATTTGAGACATTTTTCCCATTCCTGTTTCCTTTGCTAAAGTGTTGCAAGATCAATCAGAGCTGAGAACTCACAAGGAGACACTAAAACAAGGAAAATGAAATCTACGATCAAGTCAAGCACTGCTCGGGCACAGCCCGGCTCTGCAAATTTACCTCATGGTTGAAATGACTTTTATTTTCATGGTCTGAATGGCATTTTTTTTTTTCTTTTGGAAAAACAGCATTTGCACACTCTGAATTCTAAAAAAACCAGCTTGGATTTTCCTTAATAGAGGAAAATTTTGTATCTGAGTACAGTTTGGTTTTTTAAAAATTATTATTACAGTGTAATAGAATAATCTGTAATTTAAAAAAGATTTTATTTTTCTTTCTCTACAGCTACCTATACTCCAGAAACATGGAATAACCCATGTAATATGCATAAGGCAGAACATTGAAGCAAATTTTATTAAACCAAACTTCCAGCAGTTATTTAGGTAAGAAATGATCAAGATTCCTTTGTGTGTGTGTGTCTGTGTTCTTTCCAAATATTTTCACATTGTCACAATTATTTGAAAAATGTGCTGAGGTGCAGAAAGATTTGAAATCCAACCCCTGAATTTTACTCATCCTGAACGAGTCTGCACATTGGAATTATCCATAATTTGCAGTGACTGTTTTCAGGTTAAAGTGATTTCTGAGAGGGGAAATCTGTCAGGGGGGAGAGTTGGAGGAGATTTTTCACTCCTTTCCTCACGAGGTTCTTGATTGAATTCCTGGAGTTGAGAACAGGGATTAGAGCTCTCAATAGCATTTTCAATTATTAAAATTATCTTAAAAAAAAAAATAAAATTCACTCCCAGTAAATTTTCATTGCAGGTATTTAGTCTTGGATATTGCAGATAATCCAGTGGAGAATATAATCCGATTTTTCCCTATGGTGAGTAGATGGATTGGGAAAGGAATTGCTCAGGAGTTTTCTGAACTAACAAATAAATACCAGTTTCATATCTGGGATACTCAGCCTGAGGCAGCTGGAAGTGCTGCCAGCTCCTGACTTTTATTGACACTTTAATAAATGTAATTAACTCCTTTTTACAAGTATGGAAACAAGTGGAGTTGTAAGAGCTGCTTCTTGTTATGGTAGCAAAAAAAAAAATACTTAAAATTAAAAAATACTGGCCTCAAAACAGAGAGATTTGGTCATGGGGGAATTCTGGGGGCAACTTCTCTTTGAGCCCAAGAATTTTTTCATTTCTTGTATCAAATTCAAAACAGTAACTGAAGTTTTAAAGTGTCTTAAAACATGTTTGCTGCAGGGGGAATTAAAAAAAGTAACTTGTAAATGAAACCATGCCCATTATTGGAACCAACCCCTGGTTTTGAGCTTGTGGGGTTGGATCTTTTATTTTAGTTCAGTTTGCAGCTGAACAAAAGGATTGAACAAAAGGATTTTGTTCCTTCTTCCACCAAAAACCCCATCGGGGGCCTTCACTGGTTTGGCATTGGCAGTTTTAGGAATAGTTGAAAATACAAAAGAAATACAAAAGTCCAGTTGAAGTGAGGTTAAAATCTGCAAAAGGTGCATTATTGTCACTGTAAATCAAAACTGATCTCAAAATGATACCAGATTTAGGTGTCACTACTGCTTAAAACAAGCTGAAAGTTTGACTCTTGTTTTTTTTTTTTTTCTTTTCAGACTAAAGAATTTATTGATGGAAGTTTACAAAGTGGAGGTAAAAAAAATTTATTAACTTTTCCCTCATTTATGAAGGTGTTGTTCAAACTTTAAAACTAACTTAGGGGTACGTAAATAGGAGCTCTTCTTAAATTTGGGGGCTTTATTATGCTTGATTTGTGCTCTCTTTGACAAATTCAGAGCAAAATGTTCTTTCCTTTTGCCTCTAACTGGAAAATCAACCTCGGGGGGGGGTTTGGGGTTTTTTCACTTGAAACCCAACCGAGTTCTGTGCATGAAGTTTTCTTGTCCCCTCCCTGATGCAGGACCTGAAATGTGTGAATTTGTGGCCCTTGTGCCACTGAGAATCCTCCCAGGAGGAGTCAGAAATGCAGGGGGAAGGAGGCCAACACCTGCTTCTCTTGGATGAGCCTTGCTGCTGCCTGGCTCTCCAGAAGGAGGAAAAAACCACATTTCAAAGAATTTCATTCAGTTTTATACAAATGTGGCTAATTTGGTTGGGTTTTGGATTTTTTTTTGTTTTATTTTGTTTTTCCCTCCTCAGGAAAAGTTCTTGTCCATGGGAACGCAGGGATTTCCAGAAGGTAGGAAATGATCCATCCTGCTCTAACTATTTTTAATGAATTGAAAGATATTTTACTGATTTTTTAAAATTTGTTTCTTTCCAGTGCTGCCTTAGTTATTGCATACATAATGGAAACATTTGGGGTGAAGTACAGGTAAGAAGAGCTGTTGAGGTTTTCATTCAGAGAATAATGATGTTTTCCCTCAGTCTCAGTGCCTTCCCTAGGACTTTACCCGGGCTGATTATTCCATTTTACTTCACTGCAATTGTGTTTACACCCTTTTTTAAAAAATTATTTTAAGAATCAGGGCACCAGAAATTTTTCACTGAAATGTTTTCTCCTTTTTTTTTTTTTGAAGGGATGCATTTACCTATGTCCAAGAAAGAAGATTCTGTATTAATCCTAATGCTGGATTTGTCCATCAACTTCAGGTGACTTTTGGGGGTTTTTTTTGTATTCCTGATCATAACTGAAAAGCCATTTAATGAATCATCTTCCTGCCCAACAGAGATTTACACAAATATGCTTGAAGGAAATGTCAGGAGCTGGAGTAAAGCTTGGGAGGAAGATGAGTGGGCACCTCAGTTAAAACTTTGGACAAAGCAAATCCAGGAATGGAGGAGAAATAAAAATCCTGATTTGTGCAGTGCTGAAAAGGTTCTGAAATGTTTTGGTTGGGGCTGAAGGAGCTGCAAGGAAATGCTGTTTGTTCCCTAAATCCATTTCTTTAATCATCCTTGAACTTTTCCTCTGATTTTCCTGGAAAGCACCAAAGAATTCTCCTCCTCCCAAATCCCTGCCTGAACAAGAGCTGCTCTCTGAATTAGCCCTTCCAGTTTTATGCCACAGTCATTTCAGTGCCCATTTTTTGGCCTTTTCCAGGAATATGAAGCCATCTATCTCGCAAAATTAACCATCCAGATGATGTCACCTCTGCAGCTGGAGAGATCCCTCTCAGTCCCCCCTGGCAACACCGGTGAGAGAAACTTCTCCTGCTGGGAGGGAGGGATGGGGGAGGTGTATGAGGTGATTTTAAAATCCCAAACTCTCTGGAAGGGCTTTCGGTGTGCAAAGCTGAGTTTAAACTCCGAGGTGAGGGGTTGAAATCTGCTTTTTCCCCCCATGGTTGAAGCGTTCGGTGTGCAAAGCTGAGTTTAAACTCCGAGGTGAGGGGTTGAAATCTGCTTTTCCCCCCCCGTGGTTGAAGTGTTGGCCCTTTGCTCCCGCAGGGAGTTTGAAGCGGGTGCACGAGGAGGATGAAGATCTTGGCACCATGCAGGTGGCAGCAGCTCAGAACGGCTGATGGCTGAGGATGCTCCCACTGGGAATTCCCGCCCCAGAAAGGTGAAGAAAACAAAACCACAAAAAAAAAGACAAAAAAAAAAGAAACAAAATGCAAAACAATGAACACACATAGCTTCTTTTCAATTACATGTTGCTTTCAGATGTAAATCTGCCTCTGCAACACACTAAGCATCATTTTTAAGATGTTGGACTTCTTGAATGAATAGATGGCACTGATTGTTTTACTCCTTTTTTACACTTTACAGTTTTATTCTAAACCAAGATTTTTGGACTTGCAAAGAGGTATTATTGCAATAATGCACTTTTCATACTTGAAATTTCTTTATTTGTATGATATAAAGTTATTACTTTAAACAAAATGCAAGCGAGGGGGGGGGATTTGTTTATAAAGTTATTTGTGTAATTTATAACAAGAGACTTTAGTAAAGAAAAAGTTTGCTAAAATTCACTTTGTTCTCAGTATGTGTTACAGCAGAAATGTGCTTTAGGAACATCCCTGCTCCTGCTGCTACCCTCAGTGATGGAGCAGAGTGATTCCTTCAGGGGGATAAAAAGAAAAATATCCACAATAAACAGCGTGATGCTTGAGCTGGGAGCTTTTCAGGTGGGAAAAGGGAAGGGATTTCTCTGCTGGAGAAGGGCAGCGGGGCAGTGTCCAGGCTGGGCAGCATCAAATCCATTTCAGGTCCGTGGGGAAGGGGAGGGATGGAACACACATGGAAGGCACTGATTCATCTCTGGGGTCCTGGGAGCGCTCCCTCACTCCTGCCAAGCTCCAGGACTAAGGAGTTTTCATCAATCCAGGGTTTTTTCCCCCCTCCTGGTGCCTTTTCCAGTCATTCTGGTCTGTCTGCCTGTCACATCCTAAGGGATTGGGAGGTTTAATTTTCCTCAGATCTATTACTAAGCTGTCTATTTAAAACTCCTCTGTCTCTCTGCCGTAGCTTCAGTGCCAGGAGCTCTCAGGATTTGATTGTGGGGCTCGAACTGAAGGAAGTTGGAAGCAGAGTCCCTCACTGTGGACTGGAAAGGGAAGGGTCAATTTACTCTTATTTATTTCCTAGGTTCAAACACAAAACTGCAACGCCCAAAGCTTTGAGAATTCAGCTCTTCATTGTTGGGGTGCTGAAATTGCCTTTTCCAGCTTGGGGAAGCAGAGGAGGGAAGGAGCTCCCTTCCAGCCCAAACCATGCTGGCATTCTCCAGAATATATGTCCAAATCCTGCTATTTATATATATATAATTTGTATGATTATATATACTTACAGAAATCTATTAGAAGTATCTATATAGCTATAAATCATTTTATATATATATCTAAAACAGGGGTACTCAGATGCCTCTGTGGTCCAGGGCAGAGCTTCCCAAGGGGAAGACAATTTAGGGAAGATTTGTTTTTCTCCAGGAGGTCAGAGTTTATTTTATATACATATATAGTCTCTCTCTATATGTGTATGTATATATAAAATATATACATTATCAATGTCATATCTAGATTTTACATATACATAATATATTTTCTATATATACACATTTCTATATTTTAGATCTATTTTTAGGTATACATAACAAATACATTTTTTATAATTTCAGCCCAATTTCAGGGCTGCTGCAGTTGCTGTTTCCCTGCCCTGGGGCTGTGGTGACCCCACAGTGGCACCTCCCTGTCCCCAGCTGCTGTTTTGGGGGTGGCAGTGTCACCTGGGGGATGACAGAGTCCTTCAGCTGCTCTGAGGGGGCTCCTGCTCCTCACTCTGATCTCTTTCTCTCTTCCTGACAGCCTGGGGCTCTTTAGGTGGGTGTAGATACCACAGAATCCAACTAATCCACTTCAAATCCGTGGAAATTCTGAATTAATTAAAACCCTGAAAGGCAAGAAAATCCACCTCGGGTCACTTGGGCCAGCAGAAAGCAGGAGCTGCTGGCTGTGGGGAGGGAAAGGCAGCAGGAATTGCTACCCGTGTTCTTGGGAGCCTGAGGAAAGGGGAACAGGTACCTGCACCAGGCGCCTTCCTCCACCAAAAACAGCCCAGCCACAGGTGGCAATCGTTTTATTCAGCTTCACCAAAGAGAATTCTTTACAAAAATAATCAATAAATAAAGCAGACATCACCAAGGAAACAGTGGATGGAGTGGAGAAACCCTCAGGAAGATCGAGCTGTCGAGTTGCTCTCCAGAGCACAAAGCAGGACAGTGTGCGAGGCCCGGCTGGGCACAATGCCCCCTTCATGGCTCTGGGGTTTGTCACTCCCCACACACAACGCCACTGTTGGCACCAGGGCTGTGGGGGCTTCTCGCTTTTCACCCCTGGCAAAAGTGCTAAAATCATTTCTCCAGTCGTGCAGTGAGGGGGGGAATTTCTCTCCTGGTTTGCAAATGCCTCCTGGCCAAGGCCGAGCCCACCCAGCCCCTGGATGTAAATCCACACTGGGTTGGGTCATTCCAGCGGGGAATTCCCGCCGTGCCAGGCTCCTCCCAGCCCGGCCTTGGGCACTGCCAGGGATCCAGGGGCAGCCACAGCTGCTCCGGGCACTGTGCCAGGGCCGGCCCACCCTCCCAGCCAGGAATTCCTTCCCCCCTCCCTGGCCTCGGGCAGTGGAAGCCATTCCCTGTGTCCCTCTCCCTCCTGGTGAGGCCCTGAAGTGGCTCCGAGTGACCCTGAACACCCCCAGCTCCCTCAGAAGCTGAATCTGCCCCTCCCCATCCTCTTCCCCCAGGGGATTCTATTCCTTCAGCCATTCCAGTTTCCCTCTGCCCCTCTCACAAACCACATTTGGGGTTTTTAATGTCAGGGAAAAAAAAAAGAAGGCATTATCCTGAAAACCAAGTTATCAGCTAAAGTGCAGGACCCTGCAGTGAGAAGCACACGTCCCTTGGAGACTGGGAATTCAGCAGAGCCTGCAGCAACACAAACGAATCCAGCCTCGGCAAAACGGTGCCTGTAAAAACCTCGGCTGCAGCACCAGCACTTCCACGAGGTGTCATGGAAAAGCCCAAACCCCAGCCAAGGCCAGTTGTGTGTCACTGATTCTGCATAAGAGAAGCCTCATCCCTGCCCCAGCCACGCCATCCTTCCAGCAGCTCCTCTGGCCACTGAGAAAAGAAGCACGAACCTTTAGAAAAATACAATGCAAGAAAAAATTTGAGATAAAAATATAGACCTTTGGTTAAAAACCATCCCTTTCACGAGGCCTTTGTAACTCAGCTACAACAGAAAAGCTTCACCTCGACTCAACAGTAGTAAAAATTAGTTCTAAACTTATTTTCTACACTCAGAGGACCCTTTCTAAAACATCTGTAATTTTTTTTCCTCCCCCCCCAAGATTTACACATTTGATGTTCATGATTCATAGGGATTGTTATATCTGCAGCAATAAACTATAGAAATTTTCCACATGTTTGTAGCACAAGCTCCTCCACCGACAGTCTTTCCAAAAAAGAAAAGCAAACCAAAAGGAACCCAGAACACCTAGAGGTTGTTAATTAAAGAACCGTTGAAACATGTAGTTTTCATCAGATACCAAATAGCCAAACTTCTTGTAGAAATCCACATTTTTGGGCAGACACTCCAGCGTGATTTTGTAACAGTTCAGTCTCTTACTTAGCAAGGTGAGGGTGGACGTTAATCTGGAAAAAGACCAGAAAAAAAATAAAATAAAAATCAGCAGTTAAATGCTGGGTCAGTGAATATTTCATTTGTGATATGATCACAGCCACAACACCGAGGGCTGACAGCGCTCTCCGTGTTTTCCTGCAGATCATTTTAAGCCCAGCTGGTGATCCCTGCTGGCTGAATTCTTGCCAGGCAATGGAATACTCACAGTTTTCCAAGCTGCTTCCCTCTGCACTCCCCGCTGACCACCACATCTTCTATCCTGCCTCTCTGCAAACACACCAAGGGTTTGTCAGCCCTGCGATGGGCCTGGCAGCTCCTGCTCTCAGCCTGCCCAGCCCTCTGCTCCTCCAGAACTCCCTGGGACACATCTCCCAGTGCTCCTTTTCCTTAGGGAAAGCCAAAGCTTCCCTCCACTCTCAGCTCAGCGCTCGAGGACGGGATCTATTTTTTAAATATGCAAAATACTCCATCTTTGAAAAAAAATACATTTTGGGAAATATTTACATTTTTAAGGTTGGAAAAAACCCTTCAAGACCATCGAGCCCAAGTGTTCCCCAGCACTGCCCCGTGTCCCCAAGTGCCACATCCACGTGGCTTTCAAACCCCTCCAGGGATGGGGACCCCACCCCTGCCCCGAGCACCTTTTCCACCAGGAAATTTTTCCCAATATCCAACTTAAACCTCCCCGATACAACACCATAAAACCAGCAGAGCCGGAGTCGGGGATGGGATCTCCTGCTGTTCCAACTCCTTCCCAGCTGCAGGATTTACCTTGGCACAGGAGTGAGTGAATTTATGCTCTATAACCAGCGTTGCCGTAGCGACGATCTGCCCCACGTTTGTGTCCTCCACCACGGTCACGTAATAATCTCCAGAGCTCTTCATGTGCTCAAAGGTTTCTGTGGGAGCAGGCACAGCGTGGAATTCAGGCTCACGGGAGACTGCAGTTCAGTCTGACCCTGGCTGCAAATCACTGACGAGGCACACGGGACTCCGGAAAATGAAAGCCCCAGAGTCAGAGTAACCCATGAAAAAGCAGGAATGCAACAAATTCCTTATCTGTCCAGACAACCCTCCTCGCTGAGCAGCTCTGCACATGGCTGCTACAGCATCCAACCATGGAATGCTCTGGGTTGGAAGGGCCTTAAATCCCACCCCACCCCTGCCATGGGACCTTCCCCTGTCCCAGGAGCTCCCAGCCCTGGCCAGCCTGGCCTGGGCACTGCCAGGGATCCAGGGGCAGCCACAGCTGCTCTGGGCACGCTGTGCCAGGGCCTGCCCGCCCTGACAGGGAGGAATTTCATGGATTCAGGGTGGAGCCTCCATCCCAGCTGTGCACACAACACCTGGGCACATGGATTGGTGGCTTTGGCTGGGATCCTGCCATTCCCCGAATCCCTGAGCTGCTCCCCACCGCCCCTCTGGGATCTAAAGGGGACCTGAAACAGTTCAGAGAGCTGGAGAGGGATCTGGGGCTCGGGCTGGGAGGGAATGGCTCCCCAGTGCCAGAGGGCAGGCTGGGATGGGACCCCTCCGTGAGAGGGTGATGAGGGCTGGCAGGGAAGCTGTGCCTGCCCCAGCCCAGGCTGGAGGGGCTTGGAGCACCCCAAATCCAGTCTAAAATCCCATTTCACAATGTAGGGCTGCAGCTGGATCCAAAGCTGAGTGCCAAGGGGAGCTGAGGTGATCCCCCCTGTGGCATCAAGCTCCCACCTGAGCAGCTTCGGGATCTCTGATTCCCTGCAAGCCCCTGGAAACGCCAAGGAATAATGAGGTACTCACTGATGAACTGCTCCGGGCTCACAACTCCCGTCTCCGTCAGCTGACCCAGAACTTTAAAAAAGCCTGCCAGGAAAGGAGGGGGAAAAACAACTCTCCGTGAGGGACAGACACACAGACAGCTCCAAAGAGCGAGGAGCAACCCAACAGAGCTGTGGGGAGAGGGAGCATCCCCGTGGCACCATCCCATCGCAGTGGGACTGAACAGAAGGACTGGCTAAAGCTCGAGTGAGCCTGGAATAACGAGTCCAAACCTTTTTTCCCAAATTCCAGAGCTGAAGGAGAATTCATGCAGCGAGATGTTTGTTCGTGTTGGTTTTTGGTATTAAAGGGTAGAGCACGAACAACTCTCTGTGCTGCCTCTCCAAAATCCACGGCCAGTGGGAACTCGTGGATTATTTGGCAGATTTGAGTTGAATTTTAGGGTTGAAACAGCAAAACAAATGTTCAGGGTCATCCAATGATGCCAAAAGCTCAAATTCAGGGATGTTAGGACAGGGCACAGAGTGGGACTGTAGGCTCAGCAGTCGGACTCAGTGACTCCTGTTGGCTCCCTTGCAACTCAGGACGTTCTAAAAATCCCCCTTTAGGGATGAAAAGAACCCAAACCAGGCAAAAAAAACCCCAAAGCAAAGCTCCCGACCCCCAGCCCCGCGATGGGGCGGCGACGAGCCAGGGCCGTACCTCGGTTGACATCAGCTGTGCACAGAGGCCTCAGCACCAGCCCGTCCCCGGGCTCCAGCGGGGAGATGGCAGGAGAGAAGGAGGCGCTGCTCTGGCTCCAGTCCAGCTCCTGCAGCATCCTGGGGTCAAACATGGGCGAGTCGTCGGGCAGCACGGCGGCCACGGGCAGCATGGCTGCACGGGGAGAGCTGCGAGGGGAGGGCAGGGCTGAGGCACGGCCCCCCACAAACGCTCCCTGCTCCGTTACAAACCCACAGAGGGGGAGTGACGCAGTTTTTCCAAGCGGTCCCGCCCCGCAAATATTTAATTTCTCGGGTATGAGGTGACCCAGCAGTGAGGGAGGCAGAGCCCTGTTTGCTCGGCTCCCCCAGTGCCAATTAATCTGTTAATGATTAAACACACCGGGGGACAAAGGGATGCATCTTCCCTATAGCAAATTGGAATTTCCTTATTCCAGCCCAGGATGGGTTTTAAGGTCTTTTCCAAGCTGGAATTCTACAAGAAACTAAAATAATCCTTACTCTCGTGGAACCAGGGTTCTGGTACGAGCAGAGCAGCTCGTGAAAACTTCAGATTTCTTTATAAAGCTGCAGATTGCTTTAGCTGCACCATGAGCAATAGAACAGCCTCACCAGTGGCCAGGCCAAATGAAGAACAGGAAGAAAAAGGTGTTTTATGCTTTAAAATAAAACACCTCACAGCCCAGAGAAAGGAGAGAATGTTTGCTGGGAGGCATCGCAGTGTAATGAGCTTCAAAAGTAAAAGTGGCTCCAGAAACCCAACTGGAATTTCTTAACTAAAAAAAATTAAAATCAACACAATTTTTTTTTTTAATGCCACCTCCTGGTACACACTGGCCTTTGAATCTCAGCTCTCATCCTAATTTTGCATGTCAAAGTTAAAAAAAAAAATAAGTAATTTGCTGTTACAGCAATTAAACAGCACCACAAACTCTCAGCCCGGGTGAATTTTCAAAATGAAACAGCGGGAAGGATCTCGGCTCCAGAGAAACATTCCTACACATTCCTCGATTCCCAGCCGGCCCAATTCTGCTTTTCCTCTGTCCCCCACAATTCTCAGGTGTCCCTATCAACATCCAAAGGGTGTCTGCACAGAATAAAGCACACCTCCAGCTCAGGGTTACGGCGCAGCGAGGGAAAAGCACATCGAGGGGGAAAATAAATCCCCATTTTCCATGCTCTGTGAGCAATCAGTGACCGACTCCAAGTCATTTTCCCAACTGCTTCCGCCACAGCTGGAGCGGGATGGGTTTGCAAGCTACGCTCATTTCCCGGAGGCAAGAATATGACTTAGGGTAACGTGAAATTAAAATTTTTAAAGGTTTTTTTTTTTAAAAAGGGAAGAAGAGCTCTGGTCCGTCCTGGTACAGCTGAAGCTCCCCTGGTTTGGGAGCAGGGTATGGCCAGGGACCCCCGGACCCGGGACAGCCCAAAGCCCCAGGGAGGGTCCGGGGGGCTCGGCCAGACCCCCCCAGTTTTGGGGGACGGGGTGACGGAGCCCAGCTCTGCCCCTGGAGAGCCCCCGCAGCTTTTCCCAGGGGACAGAGCCCCCTGCGCCACCAACCCTGAGGAGGGGCTCCCCCACCTCCCCCAGAACCCTGAGGGGATCCCCTGAACCCCTCCGCTGACACACAGCCCATGGCGGGGGGGAAATCTCCCCACCTCCCCCAGAACCCTGAGGGGATCCCCTGAACCCCTCCGCTGACACACAGCCCATGGCGGGGGGGAAATCTCCCCACCTCCCCCAGAACCCTGAGGGGATCCCCT
>VWZN01005579.1:93618-104360 GCA_013396955.1 Regulus satrapa | reverse complement strand
ACGCCCCCTCCCTGCCGGAGGCCCCGCCCCGCCTCAGGGCTCCGCCAAGATGGCGGCGGCCCCGTGTGGGGATGGCGGGGCCCCGCCCGGCCCGGCGCTCCCGCCGCTCTTCCCGCCGCCTGAAGGGGCTTTACACCCTCACAGAAAGCCCCAGTGGGCTCTGCGAGGGGAAGGGTGAGGGCAGCGAGGCACGACAGGCCTCAGCTCCTACACTCACACGCCCCTCGCTCCACCTCAGGGGTGCTGAAGCGTTTGATGGGTTTAGAATGAAGAGAATCACGGAATTCCAGACTGGTTTGAGTGGGAAAGGACCTATAGAGATCATCTTGTTCCAGCTCCTGCCAAAGGCTGGGACACTTTCCACCATCGCAGGCTGCTCCCAGCCCTGCCCAGCCTGGCCTTGGGCGCTGCCAGGGATCCGGGGCAGCCCCAGCCGCTCTGGGCACCCCTATTCCTTCCCAGTATCCCATCTAATCCCCCCCTCTTCCAGTTTAAAGCCTCTCGTCCTGTCCCTCCAGCCCCTGACTTTGATAGTTTTTACCTCAGTGGGATTGTTTTTGGAGGCTCCGTGGCTCCGCTTGGACAAAGCCCTGTGCTGGGACGGGCCTCGTTCAGCCTCCAAGGCTGACAGACTTTATGAGGGAGGATTTCAATTCCTTTTCAGTAAAAAATTCCCCAGCTTTGGGGATCATCTCAAGGGACAGTTCTATGAATAGCTGAGGTCAGGGCACGCATGTAGCCTGCAGCAGGAGAACCGATGAGCGCAATAATTACACAAAACGCTTCTGAGACATGATTTTCATTTTCCATGTGTCTCCCCTGTTATTTTACCAGCAGAATGAATCATTCTGTAACCGTGGAAACAATCAACATTCCTTATTTTTGACTTCTTTAGGCCCAGAGTGACCAGATGACACACACTGGCCTCCCTCGGTCCAGGCACACCCAAAATCTGGGGGCGAAGCTCCCAGATTGCAGCCGGCTGAACCACTGCAATATGTAACCTTTTCCTACCAGGGAAAGGCACAAACTGGGTGTGAGATCCCCCCTCCTATCCCTTCTCGTCGGTTTTGAGGGATTCAGAGGACTGGGAACGTCCCATCCACGTTCAAAATGAGCACATCGTATTGTGCTGCTTTGCCTGGCTGAACAGGGACATTGGGGAGTGTGGATACATTTCCACGGTGTGAAAAAATGACAGAGCTTTCGCTGAACTCCCTCCACGGTGCCTTTTCCTCCACGGAAAGATTTGATGGATTCGAGGAATTCAAATTCCGCTTTGTTTGCAAAGTCGATGTTTTTTCAAACCAAACCCAGGGCCGTGGCCACGTGGGGTCAGCCCAGCTTTCCCCGCTGAGATCCTGGGCCTGCAGCAGCAATTTTGGGCAATCCTTCTCCAGGTGCATCCTCCCAGTGTCCCAACAACATCTGTGGAGGGACATCCTGACCCAGAAGGTGCCTGTGGGATCGAACAGCTGAGCAGTGTCCTCTGTGCGTGTACCTCAGCTTCTGACCTCCCTTCCTGTGCAGTGGGATGTGGAAAAATGAGGGGAAAATCCTTTCTTTTGGTTCAAACTCTCGCCCTGCCCCAGCGAGGCTGAGTTTCTCAGTCCCGTTTCCCGCCTCAGGTGCTGACAGACATTTTGCACGTGGATTTTGCAGCAGCAGGAGTCTAAACCAGAGCAGGGGGGAATGATCTGGATGGGAAACCTTTCCTTGTCATTCCAGCTGCTCCTTTCCCTCTGATCAGAATGGTGGCCTCCTCTGGACCTGCTCCAAAAGCTCATTTACATTGATTGGTGTCCCCAGAATGGGAAAAACTGGGTCAGGGATCACCTACTTTGCTGAGTCCACACTTGAAATGGGCTTTGCTTCTTCTCTGCGGAGCAGGGACAGCACCCAGGGAAGGGCTGGAGCTGTGCCAGGGCAGGTTTAGGTTGGATCTCAGGGATCTCTCACCCCCAGAGGGTGCTGGCACTGCCCAGGCTCCCCAGGGCACGGTGACATTCCCGAGGCTGCCGGAGCTCCAGGACAGCACTGCCAGGGGTGCCAGGGTGGGATTGCTGGGGGAGGAAGAGGAGCTGGACTCTGATCCCTGTGAGTCTCTTCCATCTCAGAGTGGAATTCTTTCCAAGGCCAGCAAGGATCCACAGCTCCCTGGTATCGCTGAGGCCGGGATTTGGCTGCTGGAGACCGAGGGGAAAGTTGAAATAACACCTTTCCACTGATTTCCTCATTTCCACATCTCTCCACCGGTTCCGCTCTGGCATTTTCACCGGGGGGGAAGAAAGCCCAAAACTCCAGCAAAGTGATTTCCTTTGGCTGCTCCGGATTTGCCAGCAGGGAAATTGCAAATCCATGCCCGCGGGACAGCCAGAAGGATGGGAAGGGAGCCATGCACTTGTTTGATGTAAATGTCAGAGCCTGAACACACCCTGCTTTATGAGGAGAGAAAAAAGCGCTCTCCTTTTCCTTGGGCTGCATGACACAAGGCAGGAAGAACGGAGGAATCCTTGCCACAATAAAAGCGTTTACATTCTGCTTTTGGAAACACGCTCCGGGCTCGGAATACCCAGGGATCGGTCTCTTTGGTCCTTTTAACCTCTCCTAGACAGGGCTGTAGCCAGCCACAAACAAATCCCGAGGGCTGGAAATGTCTGAAGAGCTGCACACGCCAGCTCCAGGCACCTGGATTTTGCAGAGAATTCGGTGCCTGTTGGGGTCCTGGAGAGAAAGATGCTACTGTGTCTCCCCAAGTGTTTCCTGCAGACGGATAATGAGAAACTAAATACCTGCTCCGGCTTAATAAAGTCAAGAGGAAAGCTGGCAAAGCTCTGCCGCCATCCAGATGGCCTCCTGGGCCTGGGAAATGGCATTTCCTTGGGGTTTGGGGGAGTGTTAGTGCACTTATGGAAGGAGAAGTGCATCTGGACCGTGTCTGCCTTGCTGGAAAGAATTATCCCATCTTTAACCAGGCAGCCAAATGTAATTTAACTGCCCAGAAAGTGTTCGGAGCCACAGGGGTGTTGCAGCCCCAGCCTGCCATCCGTGGAGGCTGGAAGTGTTTGGTGCCTTTAGGTTTTCCCTGTCCCAAACCCCCTTTTTTCATAGATAGAAAATCCCTCCCTTTATTAATGCTCCAATATCCTGGCTCAGAGTCCAAGTCAAGGGACTTAAAAAAATATGACCAAAAAAAAAGCTCCAACAAGAAACTTAATCATGGCTCTCACCCTCCTTTGGATGTGGCTGGTTTTTTTTGGGGAAGTAAAATAATATCCGCTCATCCCCAAAAAAAATTGGAGCTGGAATGAGATCCAGCAGGAGTCTGGTGAGAAACGGGGGATGAAACCCAAATGGTGCTTCTGACCCCAAAGCGCTGCGGGTCCAGGGGGGTGTGTGTGTGCACATTGCAGGAGATTTGGGGTAAAAAGACATTTTCTCATCAGCCGCGGGGCGGAGCGCTCGGGATGACAGATCTTCCCCGATGCCATCAGCTGTTTTCCTGGATGAGTGAGTAAAGAGCAGCTTTAATTTTTCTCCTTTTCCCCAAGGTGGCAGCAGGATGGCATTTGCCCAGTGACGCCCCATCGTGTCCCTAAGGAGTTTCCCAAAGGTTGTGTTTCTGGGAGCTCCGTTAAATTCAGGATTGGAGCTTCTCCAAAGGAAACAGAGCCCGGACCCCTTACCCTGCTCTTCCATGGCTACTGGGGGATATATTTCAGGAGCATATTTAAGTGTCCCAAGTGAAGAATCTTCTGTGTGAGACCCGTGAGGGGTGGAAAGGGACTTTGGGATCTGAGCCGGCCATGGGATCACTGGGAACTGATGGTCTCAGGTCCACCCAGGGGACAGAGCGTTCCAACTCAGCGAGGGCAGGTTTAGATGAGGGCTTAGGAAGAAGCTTTTCCCTGGAGGGTGGTGACAGTTTGTCCAGAGAAGCTGTGGCTGCCCCTGGCAGTGTCCCAGGCCAGGTTGGACGGGGCTTGGAGCGGCCTGGGACAGTGGGGTGGCGCTGGATGGGCTTTGGAATCCCAACCCAAACCGCTCTGGGATGCCACAGCTGTGTGACAGTGCCACACTGGTGGTGGCCGTCCCCGTGCCAGGCAGCGATCCCTCCTCCGTGCCAGGATGGGGAATGTGCTCAGCCCTGCTGTGCTCACCCGTGGCCCTTCTCTCCCGGTCCCTTTTCCCTCTAGGTGGAGTTATTACACATCAGATTTCAGCTTCTTCCGTGGCTGGAGCTGCTCCTGCAGCCGTGCAGACAGTGACAGGTCCTGCCTGGGTGCTTCCCTGGAATTTAGTGCCCTGAATTAAATAAAGCCCTGTGTACCTCGTGGAGCACGCATGGGATGGGCAAGGTGAGCTGTGCTCTGGGGCTGTGTGGATCAGGGGAGGATGGGGGTCCCTCAAATTGAAAGGAAAATTAATAATCAGGGATGCTTCGTGCAGCATCTTCCCTTAATTCTGCTTTATGAGCTTTTCCTCCTCTCTCTTGCCTTGTCTTACGTTGTAGGGGAGGAAGAGGAGGCAGGAAATCCCGCTGGGTTGTTTTTGAACTCTGCCTAATTAACGGCAGCGTTTGGATTGACTTGGTCCCAGAGGGCTTGAAGGACAACTTGAGACTTGAAGGTTCCAGGTGCTCTCATTTCCAGGCCCTGTGGGTGCTGGGGAGCAGTCAGGGCCAGGTTCTTCCCTTTGTTCCACACCCTGCCAGGGGCACATCCCCCCTTGCTGGGGCATCCTGGCTCCTCCTCATCTCCTCCACATTCCCCCACCAGCAACATTCCCTGCTCTCACTCTTCCAGGATGCAGCACTTCAGTGCTTTGCAAGATTTACATCCCTCTCCTTCCTTGCTGTCGTTTCCCTGTCTCAGACACATTCCCACCCTCTCCTCCTGTTTATGGGAAGGGGGAAAACATTCAGGAGATAAAGCAGCAGCTGCCCACGGCCGTCAGCCGGACCCCGTGGCTCGCCCCGAGTTCCGGGGAGCCCCCGGCTGCAGAGCTGCGTCCTTGGAAGTGCCTGACACGGGATTTTCAGCTGGGAGATGATGGGACTCAGATGTGGTCCCTCCAGAGAGCCACCCGGGGTGGGACACAGCGTGGCTGGGGGCTGGAGGTGGCCTCAGGGTAGCCCTGTGCCTCTGGAAGGATGGGCACGCTTCTTCCCAGGTTTGCCATTCCCAAGAGCTCTCCTCACCCTCGCTGCCTCGTCAGGGGAAAAGCAAAACTCACACAACTCTTTCCTCAGCAGCACAGCAGCTCTCTGCCCTCCTGCCTAAATCTCACAGCAAGCTTGGATGAAGGCAAAAGAAGAGACCTTCGTGTCATGTCCCCATCCCTGGAAGTGTTCCAGACCAGGTTGGACGTGGCTTACAGCAACCTGGGATAAGTGGAAGGCGTCCCTGCCCTTGGCAGGGAGTTGGAAGGAAATGGGATTTAAGGCCACTTCTAACTCAAACCATTCTGGGATCCTGCGATGGTGAAGAAATTGCACAAGGGGAGCAACAGGGCCACTGTGATCCCATTCCCTGAGGCCAGTTTGGAGTGCCTCTCCTGGGATCAGGAGATTCCCTTTCTCTGGGCACCCCTGCAGTTCCCCTGTGGCCCCTAAAGCTTGTTCTGAGCTGTTCCAGTGCCTCTCTCTGGGACACGTCCCCAGGCAAAGGACTAATGGGAGTCAATCCCAGCTGGGATCACTGGTGTGAGTCAAATTTCTAACCCAGATCCTCTCCCGTTTCTCACCCCCTTCTCCAGGCAGGAAATCAAAGGCCAGCTCACTCATTAGGGACGGACCAGCTGTTGACCAGAAGCCAAAAATAAAACCCAGAGCAAATGCTTTATTTGCTCAAACTGCTGCATTCTCAGAGGAGGGGGAGTGGGAGTTTTCCAAGCAGAGGCTTCCCACCAGCTGGGAATCTGCAGCTTCACCAGGGGCTGACAGCACAGGGGAGCTCTGTTACCAACTCTTTGTCTTAGCTGGGGATCAAAGGGAGAATTTTCTGAATGATTTCAGTATCTGACAGGTTCCTGCCTATTTGAGCCACTGTGAAATACGGGATTGGCCTTTCCGAGTCACTTGGGAATTTGGGAAATATTTTGCTGCTCCCGTGTCAAGCTAAAAAAAGGAAAAACTCCTGAAAATGCAGCTCCGCAGCCTCTTCCTCGGGTCAGGCCGAGGGCTGATCGCGCTGATGTGAGCTCCCTGGCAGCTTTTCTGGGATGAATTTGGGAATGCTGGGATTTCAAGCTCTTCTTGAACGGGAGTTTCCCATCCCCTGCCCCCAGCCCATCAGCAGGGCTGCTTTCAGCTGCCTCCCGGGAGGATCCAGCTCTGCATCCCGAGGGATCGCAGACCTTTGCCCTGGGAAAAGTCCCCGCTTCCATCCTGGAATTATGAAAACCAGACGGGAGAGCTTAAAAGGAGCAGTTTCTGGGGGGAGACTGAAGGCTGAAATCTGTGGAACAGCTGGAGGGATGCAGGGGATTTCAAAGGGATGCCAGTGGAAACGGGAGCGGGCTCAGGGGCCGCATTGCTCTGGTGCTTACGGGAAGAGCTGCAAGCACTGGGGAGGGGGGGAGGCACTTTATTAGTTTGGGATCTATAACATCCAGCAGATATTTATGGATCTTTTATCTCTTTAGTGCCTCGGGGCTGCAAATCAAAGCTCCCGGGGCTCTTGTGAGACTGAAAGCAAACAAATAAAACCCCCGCCGGCCTCCAGAAAGGTTTGGAGCCGCGCGAGCGCCGTCACTGATCCGCCTGAATTTAATTAGACCCATTAAAGCTCCCCTGGTGCCGTCACTCTGCAGGGCTTTGGATCCTCACCGTCCCTTCCTGCATGGGGGACGAGGAGAAATCCACCTGGGAAATGGGGGTTGTCTGAGGCGGACGGAACCAGGCACGCCCGCGTCCGTGCGCCGTTCCAGCTCCGCACTGGATCCTGCCTCTGGCGACGCCAGGTCTGCCTTCCCTGCATCCCTAATCGATTCCAGGAAAACCCCCGGTGGTCCTGAGTGCCCTCAGAGGGTCCCTCTGGGGGGCAGGTCAGGGTGAAAGGTGCTGCCGAGCCCAGGCCTGGGATGCTCGGCCCCACGAGGGGCTCGCAGAGGTCGGAGCGGGCAGGGCGAGGTCAGATAAAGCTCTGGCTTTATTCCCCCTTGGTGTGAGCAGCGGGAATTTGGGAGATGCCTCTCTCTGCACACAGCCAGGGAAGTGCTGCTGGCCACCCAGGAGCCCCTTCCCGACGGCTGGGAAGTCTCCAGTGCGCTTCCCCAGACACTGGAGTGACTCATCCGCCCTGGGTTTGCTACGGATTCATTTAAGGAGCTTTTCTCAGCCCCTGCCCACCACAGGAAAGGCCCTGGGGAGGGTTTTTGGAAACCCTGGGCGTAGGGAATAGCCCAGCTCCTCTTGGAGTGCTTGGGGGTCTGTTTGTGTTGGAGAATCGCAGTCATGGACGATGTTTTGCCTTGGCAAGGACCTTAAACATCGTCTCCTTCCAGCCCCCTGCCACGGACAGGGACACCTTCCACTATCCCAGGTTGCTTCAGGGCCCGTCCATGCAGCCTTGAAAATTTCCAAGGGTGGGAGTGGTTGCCCTCCCCCCTGCCCACAAACCAGCAGCTTCCCCAAATGTCCCTTTTCCATCCATTCCTGTGTGGAGCTGATGCCTCCACACCCAGCTCTCACCCCTCCCTGCTGCAGGGGACAGCCCCGCTGGCGAGGTATTTCTTTTATTGCTGTGTTTTTAAAATATCCGTGCGTCTGCAAACCTCTCCCGCATCCCAAACTCGGCCGACCCCGCTCCGAAGCCGCTCCAGGACTCGCCCATCTGCACGGTATTCAATTTCTTGGGGCTTAAAACGCCGTAGGAATCCCAGCCGACCCCCCAGGCCATGCCTGGCTCACACAGGCATCCAAATCCCCAGCTGCATTCGGAGAGGTGCATTTGCAGCCTGGCAGCCGGTTTACATCAGTACCTTGCCAAAAAGTGATTTATTTTTTCCTTTTCCCTTCCTCAAGGTCCTGCAGTGGGGTCAGCAAGGGAGGAACATCATCCCCCTGGCCCTGCTGCTGTTGCAGAGATGGAGTTGTCCCATTTTCAGGCCTCTCTGACTCTTGTTTTGTCAAACCAAGGTTGGAGCAGCTCTGTTGGCTTTGACTCTCTCTCCCCATCACGGGCTTATCGCTGGAAGTTGGAAATGATTCCTCTTTCCCAAGCACAGCCACCAGTTTGTGGATGCCAGGCGGTCACAGCTTTTCCTCCCTGAGGCTGAGTCACCCCCAGGGCTGGGGACACCCACGGGTTGGCTTCTCCTCAGTTTTGCCTTGGCTTTTAATTTGGATTATTCCTTTGATTACCCAAAAGAAACAACCACAGCCAGATTTCCCTGTGTCAGCAAAATAAATCTTTGTGTCTTCGTCCAGTGCTGGAGCTGCAGGACCTGGGACTGGCCGTGCCTTGTCTTGCCAGGCCCCTCCTCATCCTCTGCTGCTGGGTTCGATGCCCAGACACCCCAAACCCACCTGGCTTGGGATTTGCACATCACTGGAAACCCTCTGTGCCCACCACATCCTGGTTTTCCCTTGGCTCAGGATCATGGAGCAAACAACCACAAACCTCCTTGTCCTCCCAGCTGCCCGTGCCTGAGCTGGATCATCCTTCCCTTCCCATGGGCTCTGCCCCTTTCCCTCCTTAATCCCTTTCCCAGTCTGCTCTTCACGCTCCCTCCTCACCCCCACAGGCCATCCTCAGCCTGTGGCCATTCCTATCTGTGCCACATTTTATCTGCTGTCTCTCCAGATTTTAGGGAAACCACATCCTTTTTTTACCCATTACCACTCGCATCTTTTCAGCCAAGGAGAAAGGAAGCTTTCATCTCGGAAAAGATCCTGGAAAACCCAGCGGCCTCCTTTGGATCACCTCGAACCCCCTGTGACCCCTTCCCTGCAGCTCCAGCGCCGCTTCCCACCCGGCTTCTCCCAGCTCCCACCCTCGGGGGGCCGTGTGGGGAAGGGTTGACAGCAGCCTCTGCCTTCCCATGGCCTTTCCTCGACCTCCTCCGCTTTTCTGCTCGGCGTTTCCTGCCTCACCACCTCCCCCGGCCGCACATCCAGGCCGAGCCCGAGGCGCCTGGGGACGGATGGACCGAGGCCTCTCCACCTTCCCACCTCCCCATCCCGCCTAAGCTGGGCCGGGGCGGCGAGAGGGAAATATTTCCTGCTTTTCAGGGGAGCCATCCCCATCACACGCCCAGCTCTGGAGCTGCGTGCAGCTCGCGTGGCTCGGAGCTGCCCGGACTCGCTGCGTCCCCCGCGGGCGCGGGGCAGGATCGGGAGCATCCCTGGCACGTCCCTGGCTGCGCTCCCGGTGCAGTGGGAGGAATGGCCCAGCCCTGCCGGGCCACCCCTTGGCCTGGATTTTATGGAGCAAGGGTGCAGCCCGTGCCGGGGCACGTGGTGCCAAAGGGTTGGGGCAGAAATGAGATTAATTTGTGTCAGGGAAGGCTTAGGCTGGGGATTAGGGGGAATTCCTTGATGGAAAGGATGGTCAGGCACTGGAATGCGCTGCCCAGGGAGTCGCTGGAGGGATGTAAAAGCTTTGTGGAGGTGGCGGTTGGGGACACGGTTTAGGGGTGGGTTCAGCTTAGATCCTGTGATTCCCTGAATCCCTGAGCTGCTTCCCACTGCCAGGCCAGGAGTGGGACCTATAGAGAACCTGGAGGGGCTCCAGGAGAGCTGCAGAGGGGTTGGGGACAAGGGATGGACGGAGAGACACAGGGAATGGCTCCCAGTGCCAGAGGGCAGGGCTGGATGGGAGATTGGGAACTGGGAATTCCTCCTTGTGAGGGTGGGCAGGCCCTGGCACAGGGTGCCCAGAGCAGCTGTAGCTGCCCCTGGATCCCTGGCAGTGCCCAAGGCCAGGCTGGAGAGGGCTGGGAGCAGCCTGGGACGGTGGAAAGTGTCCCTGCCCTTGGCAGGAGGTGGAACGAGATGAGCTTTAAGATCCCTTCCAACCCAAACTATTCCAGAATTTGTAACTGTTGCTTTTTGGTGGCATTTGTTTCAGCAAACCTGGGATAAGGCAGCAGGAGGCAGCCCAAGGCTGGCATGGGATGGCTCCACCCTCCAGGATTTGTTTAAGGCTTTTCCACAGCACAGTTAGACCCCAAAAACCAGGAGTGGCAGCTGAATGTTAAATAAAAGATTTGACTTTTATTTAAAATAAAATGTATTTGAACATAGTCTTGATACCATGGACTACAGGAACGCAACACTGGTTATTCCTTGGCATTAGGTGGGCACGGGATCCCTCCTCGTTAGCATTAACGTGGGAATGGCTTAATGAACCTGGCAGTCCTGGCCCCGGGGATCAGCTACTGAGGGTGTTGTGGCACAGCTCCAGAATCCCCTTGAACTTAGATGGAAATTTTCTGAACTGAAATTGTGTTTTTGGGTGGGTTTTTTATTCCTTGGTTTGTCCCCGTACCCCTTGCAGACATCCTACAGTTACTGCTGATCTATGCAATGTCCTAGCTGGCTTGTGAGACTAGTTACAAAAACTGTACAAGTTTATAAAATTTGTGGGTTTTTTTTACATTAGTTACACAAAAACCTTTACTTCATAAACCTTTTACTTCATATCATAATGAAAAAAATTGCATATCAGAGGCAGAACAGTGACTATGCTGGTGAATACTAAAAGTGTCATAATACAATACGGTGTACAAATAAAATT
>VWZN01005579.1:48203-91882 GCA_013396955.1 Regulus satrapa | reverse complement strand
AGGGGGGAGGAATGAGTTTATCTCTAAGGTCCCTCTCAACCCAAACCATTCTGGCATTCTGTGATTGGTGCTTTGGCCTTGAGGATGGTTATGAGTTCCTTCCTCCTTTAAACATCCCTATGACTCTTACTCAAATATTTAGATACTGAAATAGCTTTTATAGCCTTTTTTATTGTTTTATATTTATTTATCCATTCATTTATTTATTTAAATTCCCACTGCCCCTTGTATTCCCCCATGACTCAACAATCTCCCAGCCTGTTTCCACCTCTCCATGGTGAGCACGTGGCCACACTTCCCCTGCTTCCAAAGAAACAGGGATTGGACACAGACCTGTTGATGTCTGGGCTTTCTTTCCCCTTTTCCCTGGTTCTCTAAGTTGAATTTTGGCCACAGAAACACTTTATGGGGCTGGGGGAGCTCCTTTTGGAGCGACTGAACAAACCATTCATTTATCGATGCTCATTCTCTTTTTGTCCCCCCATCACTGACAGCTCTGCAGGAGGGATGGGGATTCCCAGCAGAGTATCCAAGCCGGATAATTGGGATATCGGGGCTTACAACTGAGTCAAAACAATGACTCTGAGGCAGAGGGGGAAGCCAAATAATTTTTCCAGCAACTCTTAATGAGCTGCAAACTGCAGGAGGACAGCCCTCACGTACCCCTGGCAATTTAAATTGTGTGCTGTGCCAAAAAGGAGCCCAAAAATTTGTGCATCCAAATGTAACAATAGGGGAAAATCCCATCTCAGAGCCTGGGGAAGCAACTACTCGGGGTTTTTTGCTATTTATATGAAAGTCTGAGTTGTACAGCAAAGGAAAGGAATTTTTGGATGGATAAGGCCCTGTGTATTTGTGTTATGGGTTAGGCTGGAGCCTGAGCATGAGTGCTGAGGTTTCACTTCATTTAATTGTGTGGGGTTCAGAGAATGGAGAAAATAATTCCTGGCTACGGGAGAGAAAGATTCAGAGTTTCTTCTGAAGGGTCATACACAACTCCACCAATGCCTGAAGGGGCTCCAGGAGAGCTGGAGAGAAACCTGGGAGAAGAGATGGAGGGACAGGACACAGGGAATGGGTTCCCACTGCCAGAGGCAGGGAGATTGGGATAGTAGGAACTGGGAATTCTTGGCTGTGAGAGTGGTGAGGCCCTGGCACAGGGTGCCCAGAGCAGCTGTGGCTGCTCCTGGATCCCTGGAAGTGCCCGAGGCCAGGCTGGACAGGGCTTGGATCGACCTGCGACAGTAGAAGGTGGCAGGGGGTTGGAACAAGATGAGCTTTAAGGCTCCTTCCAACCCAAGCCATTTGGGATTCCAGGACCCTGCCCAGGTGCCTGTCTCGCTGACAGGAGCAGGGAGAGGAGGGGGTGTCAGACGCTGTCTCACCATTTTGATCTCCCAGTTCACGTTCCACTGTTTCATGTTGCTGAAGCGCCAGGTCTTGACGGCGTCGCCCGTGCTGGCGTCCATGCGGATCAGGCGGTTGTAGGCGATGCCGATCAGCTCATCCTTCTTCCCACCCTGGAACCTGGCAGAGGGATTGATAAAAACAGGCTGTGAGACACACAAACCCAGCAGCTGAGCTTACTTGTAAAATCATTTTTATAGATCAGAGCAGCTCAGGTTTTTAATTTCAGCTGCAGTGCAACTTCTCCAGCCAAGGATGCGCACTGGGATGTCCTTCCCCATGGCAGGGGGTTGGAATAAGGTGATCTTTGAGGTCCCTTCCAACCCAACCCAATGCAACCCAACCCAACCCAACGCAACCCAACCCAACCCAATCCAACTAAACCCAATGCAATACTACCCAACCCAACCCAACTCAATCCAACCCAACCCCACTCAACNCTCAACCCAATGTAACCCAAACCAACCTAACACAACCCAACGCAAGCCAACCCAATGCAACCCAACCCAACCCAACCCAACTCAACCCAACACAACCCAATCCAACTCAACCAAACCAAATTTAATCCAACCCAATGCAATCCAACACAACCCAACTCAACCCAATCCAATCAAACTCAACCCAATGTAACCCAACGCGACCCACACCAACCCAACGCGACCCACACCATGCCAAGCCAAGCCAAGCCACTCCATGATGATTCCAGGATATATAACCCACTCTCTGTATCCATTAAGGAAACTCCTCCAGCCCAGCCCCGTGGCCCCACTGACCTGGCATTGAAGTGCGTGATGCCGAACTCTGGCAGCGACTGCCAGGCTTGGATAAAGCGCATCTTGGCCTCGATGAGGCTCATCTGGGCCACGTTCTGGTGAGCCTCCAGGATGCGCGCCGTGATCTGCGGGCGGCGAGACACAGCGGGGTCAGGGGACAGGGGACCTCGGTGCCACCTCCGCTGTCGCACGCACGGGAGCGGCTTGGGAGCCGCCGCGGATCTGAGCGCGGATAATCAGTGATTCCTTCCCTGAGGTTTTATTTCAGCTCCCAACTGCTCAGAGCTCACGTGGAGCTTCCCATTTCCAGATACAGGAAAGCAAATATACATCAGAGCTGTCTGGAGGCAAAGAGCCACTCATGCTCTCGGGAACTTTAAGGATGTGAGCGAACAACAAGGTAAATTTCTGGTGTTTCACCCCATAAATCACTGGGGACCACTATAAAAACCAACCAGGGCCCAAGTGTCAGGGGGAGGGTGCAGGTTTTGTTAGTGCTTTCACCACTGTTCTCTAAAATGAAGGGGTTCTAGATTAAGTTTAAGTTGATCTTAATTTTATTGTTGCTGTCACTTACCAAGTCTCTTACATAGCCTGGCTGAAGATGGCAAGGCGAAATGAGAAAAAAAAAAGAAAAGGAGGCAGAAAGAAAAAAAAGCAATCAGAAATATGGCAACAAAGCAAAGAAAAAGTGTAAATTAACTGCAAACCAAAGTTCAAGCAAAAAAAAAAAACCAAAAAAAAAAAAACCAAACCACATGCACAATTCCTTAGGTGGAAAAGCAGCCAAAGGGAATGTGAGCAGGGACAAGCCAGCAGAGATTCGCTGCTCCTGCCAGCCCTGCTGGAGCACTGGAGAGATCCCAGCTGGGCCCTGGCATTCTGGAGAGATGGTTTTGGTGCTGAGATGGTTTAGGATGGATTTCAGGAAAGGTTATTCACCCAGAGGGTGCTGGCACTATCCAGGCTCCCCAGGGCATGGTGACATTCCTGAGGTGGCCAGAGCTCCAGGAGCCTTTGGACAGGATCCCAGGGGTGCCAGGCTGGGATTGTTGGGGGTCTGGGCAGGGCCAGGAGTTGCACTCCATGATCCCTGTGGGTCCTTTCCCGCTCAGGATATTCCGTGATTCTGTGGTCCTGTTGAGGGGTGAAGGGAAGGGTGAAGCTGCCAGTTAGAGGTGGGGTCATGTCCTCACTTTCCTCTCCACGTCTCTGCACAAACTCAAGGCCACTCTGGCTGGGGAAGCTTGAGAGGAAGCTCAGGAGTTCACTCTGAGCTCAGCAGAGCCTTCCACTTGGGAAATGTGGAGAAATGATTGGGATGTTGTTTGGGATAACAAGCAGCTGAGGGGAACATCAGCTGCACTTCCCAGGGATGTGTCTGCCCTTGCTGGCTCCGACACCAAACTCTGGCAGGGCACCTGGGAGCTCTGAAAATCCTTATTTTGGGTCGGTTTTTGATTATTTTCATTTAGGATTTGGTGCTTCCAACCCCAACCTGCCAACCTTACACTGCTGCACATGGAGACAAACCTCACCCCAGTGGTTTTGGGGCTGGTGAAGACCCAGAGCCTCCATAAATCCACAGCCAATTCCCATTCCAGCATCTCCTGTGGGCTGCACTGCTTCCTTCTCCCCCTCCTCCTTCCCGGTGCCGGGGCCGCGGAAGGACCCTTGTGGTCGAATTCCTGACATTCCTGCAGCCTCCATCCCTCATTCCTCTCAGCAAATATCCTCTGCTGCTCCAAGCTTTGCCTCTGGCCACCAAGGAAAATCCTAAATCCACTGCTTAGCTGAAACCTGAGGACCCTGGTTGTCCACGCCATGGCCATGTCCTGACTAGGATCATCCTCCTCATGCCCATCCCCACGATTCCATGGATTTTATTTTTATAATCAGGATACCTGCACAGTAAGCAAGTTTTCCAAGCTAATATTTTTCCAGGTGCCTCTGTTTTACTGGAAACCTAGAAAGTATTTCATATATATAAGTATATAGATCTATCTATATACGTTAAAAGAGTATATTTATGCAGCCTCTCCTCCATCCAAGTGGATATAAAGGCTTATTCAAGAGAATAATAAGGGCTATATAAAATATAACTCCACTGCCAGGAAATCATCGTGCTGTGCCAATAAAAAGTTATATTTTTCCGGCTTCTCTGACTTGCAGCCTTCTTCTGGGCTTGGAGAAATCATATCCAGCCCCAGCCAGCATCCTGAAGGATTTAAGTCACCAAAAGGCCACAGTGCAATGCTTTCCTTATTTTTGCTGCTGTTCTGACATATAATTCTCTTTGAGAGAATCCTGCATTTATTCCCAGTGCGGAACAGTTCAGCCCTGTCAGGCAGGGATCAGATGGAGCGTGGATGGAGTTCAAGCACGAGTCACAGCAACTCAAAACCGAAGCAATGTTCCAAGGACTGGCATTTGGAAGCAGTGGAAAAGCAAAGAGAGAAATATGCAAACCGTGTTACAGCCAAGTGTGGATAAAGCACTGCAAGCAACTGCAACTCCGCCGATCCCGGGGATTTCTCCATGGATTCTGTGCAGGGGAAGGGGTTTTAACCCCAGCACCGGGCAGAGATGGGGCAGCTGGGGGCCAAACCATTATCAGCAGGGGCCAAACCATTCCCGGAATGCGTTTAAAATAAACGTAACCCAATTTCAAATTGTATTTCCAATTGAAGGTTCCCCGCCGTGTCCGTGCGCTTCACACAGCACGTGGCAGAATCCCGGTGCTGGGTGCCATCCCCAGGTGCTGGATCCAAACCACACACCCTTCAGTCCCACCTCCTTTTAGCGACCACGTGCATCCCAGTGAGTGAGGACATCCAAAACATCCAAACCACGCCGTGTTAAACACCAGCCGCCGCCGGGACGCGCGTCCAGCCCGAGCAACGCCAACGGCAGCACCCACCTGCTTGTTCTTGTACTTCTTCAGGTAGCGGGGAGAGACCAGGCACTCGGGGTTGATGTCGGTGTTGATCTGCTCCGGGATCAGCTGCGGGTCTGGGTTCAAATGCTGCATTTTCAGGAAGGACAGGATGTTCTGCACTTCCATGCCGTAGGAGCTGTCGGCCATGGTCTTGCCCTTGGAGGCCAGGCGGCAGGCGGCCATCCAGCTGGCATACTGCGTCTCCTGCCCCCCAAAACAGGGACACGTGTCTGTCACAGCCATGGGGAGACCACCAGACCCCTCAGGAAACACCCCACGGAGGCCTCAATCCCCTCCCAACCTCAGGAGACACCAACATGGACAAAGACAGGCGGAGACCCAACCAAAAACCACACGACAAAGCCAAGGCTGATTTTCTGCTCCAAACTCACAGGTGACAAGGAGCACATTTGGAATGTTGAGGTCAGACAGGTGAGAGCATTTTTCATTTGTTTTTTGAAGAACAGCACCTGAGCAGGATGGTGGGGAAGGGGCGAAGAGCTGGCCAGTCCAGAGATGAACTTACGTTGTCGCAGCGCAGCCAAATCTCGTTCATCCCCTCCGCCACCGGAATCAGGAGTTTGATGTTGAACTTCTGACCAGAGATGTTCACATCGGGGGTAACTTCACATCCTGCAGTGAGGGAGATGATGTTTAGCAGGGGCGTGAGGAGCTATGGTTTAAAAAGTGGCACAGAAAGCCAAAACAGGAAAAGAAAAGAGCAAAGCTCCCTGGCTCAAGGTCTCTGGTGGCATCTCAGTGCTGCCAAAGGTTTGTCCCACACCTCCAACGGCATGAAACACTCCACACAGCACAGAAAAAATCTGTGTCTGATGTCCCTTTTTTCCAAGTTTCAGGAAAACAGGGGGGGGAACGCAAGACCTGATCTGAAAGCAATGAACGCGCACCCACAGAACTCCTGGATCCTGCCTGGAATAAGAAAGGGATCCAGTGGCAAACAGCCCGAAATCTTCATGAAAGAACAGGAAAGGGTGACTGGACAGGTGCTGACTCTCACCCTGAAACCCCTCCATGTTATTTATGAATGATGGGATGCCATGAAGTGTTTCAGGCCAGGCTGGGTGGGGCTTGGACCATCCAGGTTTAGTGGAAGGTGTTCCTGCCCGTGGGAGCGAGGTGAAGCTGGATGGGCTTTAAAGTCCCTTCCAACCCAAACCATTCAGGGATTCCATGATTTGACTGCTGCAGGCAGCAGCGAGGTGTGAGCATCCCCCTCCTGGTGCCTGGAGAGAATTCCAAGTGGTTGTGTAAACACTGGGGGGGGATGAACTGACCCAGCCACGCCGCCTCCCAGATTTCTGGGAAGCGCCGTCACAGCAGATCTGTCAAAAGCTCCCAGAAAGGTCCTGGGGGCCAGGCCTCGCTCCCACAGCAGCCCAGCATCCCCCCTGCTCCTGCCTCCACAGATGAGCTCCCTGCAGCTCCGTGGCTGCTGGAGCAGGAATGTTTCACTTGACACAAGGACAGACAGCCACCGTAACAATTTCAGCTCTTGAGCAAGGCAGTGAAGAGAGGAGGAGAAATAAAGGCAGCAGAGGAAGGAAATGGTCTGTTCTTTCCAGTTTCTGCTCTGGGAGTCAGTACAATCCTCTGGATAACTGACAAAAAGGAGAAGGGCAGGTTGGAAAAAGGCTGGAAGGTCCCCTCCAACTCAAACCATTCCGTGGTTCTCCAAGCTCTCTTCCCAAGCTATTATTGGGGGGCTGGTGGTGCTTCCCCGTGGGATCACACGTAATCACACTCAGTCTGTGCCATGGTATCAAACCCAGCCGCCTCATTCCTTTACACACCTTTACCCAACCCTGGGATGGAATTCCGAGGCGATAAAACAGCGGGAAAACAAGATGCAGGAGGAGCAGCCTATTCCTGGAATAAAAAGCAGCTCCTCCTACCCCAGCCTTGTGCTTCTCTTACCTCTCAGGTTCATCTGGTGAGCAGGAGTCCCGTTGGATTCCTCTTTGCTTTTGTAGCAGGAGATGGAGGTATCTTTGAAGGTGCACCAGTAGGGCTTGTAGCCTTTCAACGTCAGCTTCTTGGGCCTGCAGGACACATGGAGGGACATCTCACTTGGTCTGAGCTCCTACAACAAGCTGCTCCCCAGGAAACCTCAGTATTTCCTCAGAATTTCAGCCCTGGCCAGCTGCTGTCAGCAGCCTGGGTTATTCCCACCCCTGCCTCAGCCATCCCTTCACTGCTGGCTCAAGGAGTTCAGCTCCAATTCCAAGCTGGGCCTCTTCAATCCCAGGGAGATGATCTGGGGCAAGGTGGGGGGAGCTGGAGGACTGTGCAACTCCAACAGAGGAGTCCATGAACCAGTGCAAGATCTGCCTCTCCAGCCACCACATGAAACTGGAACCACTCTGCTCAGGCTCCGAGGGGAAGCAGCACTTCCAAGGACGTGTCAGTCACGCACACGCCTGAGTGCACTCCTTGTTTTCTTTTCAAACACTCCACAGCACAAAAGGTTCTGCTCTCTCCTACAGCAAGCGTGGATTTTGCTCGATTCTGCAGGAGAACTGGTGGCCCTGCAAAGTGAAACACCCTGAACTCACCCCAAAACAAGCCCAGAGCCTTGACAGAGCCCCAAATATGGAAATATTTTCACCTTCCCTGATTTCTAAACTTATTCTAAGGCTGGATCTGGAGCCTCTCATGCATTTCTTGCATTTTCATCTCAGAAACAGCAGCTGAGAGTAGTTTAGATGGGGTATTAGGAAGGTGAGTGGCTGTGGCTGCCCCTGGATCCCTGACAGTGCCCAAGGCCAGGCTGGACAGGGCTTGGACACCCTGGGACAGTGGGAGGTGTCCCTGCCCATGGCAGGAGGTGGAACAGGACGATCTTTGAAGTCCATCCCAACCCAGCACACTCTGGAATTCTATGATTTCATCTGGCAAGGGCAGTAACTCCCCTGGCTGGCAGGGGAGAGAGAACCATTCCAAACCTCTACAGCCACACCAGGCACACACTGGGACACATTTATAGGGGTTAAATATGTGGAATACATAATAAGGGACAACAGGGACAGGCACTGCTCCCCCAGTTCTCCCCCCAGCTGAAGTGTGACAAGAGACACATCCAAAGCTGGGACAGCTCCAAACATTGCACCATTTACGTTGGATTTCTGGCACTAAAACACCACCTGAGCCCCATTTTTAGGAGCAAATGAGATTCTGTGTTCAATCAGGCAGCCTCAAACCCCAACCCCAGGGTTTAGGGCTTGCACTGAGTGAGGAACCAGCAGCTTCTGGCTGCTCCATCCCCTGGTGCTCCAATTTGCAGGCAATTAGCTCCCAGAGTGGTGCCTAATTTGATTGGCAAATCAGCAGATCAAGGGGAAGAAAGAGTTTTTTATTTGTTTGTTTGTTTGTTTGTTCAAGGGAGGGAAGAAACACCCATTGAGGGGCTGGGCACAGCTTGGAAACTTTGCCCCAATTAAGCCAGACCACAAGCCCAGGCAGAGGCAGAGACCTCGTTAATTCACCTCCAGAGAGGGAGAAGGAGTTTTTAGAGCAGAGAGTGCCAGGTTCTGGCTCCAGACTCAAACAATTCATAAAATAAAGGCTTGTTCCAGAGCTACTTCACTGTCGGCAGCTTTTTGTCCACCCCCCCTTATCCTACAGCTCTGCTGTGAAATCCCATCAAGCGTTTGCAGCTTCCAGAACTTTCACTGCAGCAGGCAATAAATTGCAAAAGATGCTTGTGGTTGCCAAAAATGTTCCTCCGAGTCCAGACGCTGCCGTTCCCCGCTTCCATGAACCACCAACCCAGTCAAAGCAAGCTAAAAAAAACACAACCCTAAACCCTGAGCAAGCTGGGAGAGGGGCAGAGTGAACTTAACCTGCTCCTTTTGGCATGGAGGGACCGGGATCCCGGCTGGAGAGAATTCCTCCAACCTCCTGCAGACCAGGAGAAGTCTCTGAAGGAGGTTTTTAGGTTTCACTCCTCATTTTAGGATGGTTTGTTCTCTCCTGGCCATTAAATGTGTTCAAGGAACATCCCAGCGCACACTGCTGGCTATGGGGATGCCCCAGAGCAGGGAAACACCTTGAATTTTGTATTTAAGAACCAATCAACTTAAGTACTGAATATTTTGGATATCGTAAGGCCGGGAGAGAGAAGAAAAAAAAAAAAAGGAAATTAAGAGGCAGGACCATTAATTATTCACAGCCATTACCAGTTCCACAAGCAGCTCTTCCCATCAGCACTTACTTGAAGACTTTAATGTAGTCGGCGAGCTCTGGGATGGAAGTGATGTCACCCTGGAAATCAAAGATTATCCCATTCACTGGGAGCAGTGGGATCAGCAGGGAAGGGCTGCGGTGCAGGGGAAGGATCCAGGAGCACCTTCAGGGCTTAGGGGTTGGGAAAGTGCTCCTGAGAAAGCCCCAGCCACTTCCCAGCAGGGAAAAAGGCAGGGGCCCAGCTCTGCTGGTTTTGAGAGCAGAGGACAAGGCTTGATTTTCCTTTGAGGAATTCCTGCTGCTGCTGGAGCCAATTCCCAGCCGCGGGGTCACCGGCGGTCACGGCAGCAGCAGTGTCTGCACAGGGAATTTTCTCCTCCCTTCACTCATTCCTGATGTTCCAAACAAAAGGGGAGCGCACGGAACTGACTGGGGAAGGGATTTCTAAGCCTAGAAAGATTTTTTATTTTTTTGCCTCCCCCAATTTTTTAAAATATTGAGTTTNTTTATTTTTTACCTCCCCCAATTTTTTAAAACATTGAGAAAAAATTCCTTTTTTTTTTTTTCACCAGCGTGGCACTTGCAATTCCCAGGAGCTGGAAGTAAAAAAAATAAATTTGAGGGACAGGGAAAGGAAGGATTGCTCCAGGAGCTTTCAGTAGCAGGACAGTTTACTTTCAGTCTGCAATGAGAAACTGTTTACAGATACCACAGGGAAAAAAAATGCAGAATCTAAACAAACAATCCAGTAATTGCCCATTATCCGTATTCAATTACTCGAAATCCATCTGGAAATGGCTCCTGCTACAAAGCCCTACAGAAAGGGATGGGGTTTTTTGGATGAATCATTGTCCTCTTCACTCCTGTCTGGCAGGGACTGCTCCTCAGTGATGTGTTTCAAATCTAGTTTTGCAAAAGGAATTTGAAAATATGGCTTGGTGATAAAAATTTGTTGTTATTTCTGGTTTATACTGCGAAGCTCTGGTTGTTAGTGCCAATAAAGCATCTAAGGATGGATGTGGCTTCAAAAAGACCCGTCATAAACACTCAAAAAATTATATGAAGTGTAAAAGTGGAAAATTTCAGAGATTTTAGGGTTGGAAGGAGACGGTTTAAATGTGCAAAACGCCTGGAAAAGCTGTGCTGGGCCAAGGCTGACAGGACTGAGTCCTTTTAATGCACTTTAATTTTCAGGCTTTACATTTTTAAAGGTGGAAAACCAATGTTAAAACAGCATATCAAGAGGAAAAAAAAACCCCTAAATGCTCTGAAATACAGACTTAGGCTAAAATCCAGTCTAATAAAAATAGGGTTTCATAAACCTAAACTAGTTCTGAAAATCCAGCAGCTGCTTTAGGTGCTGTAAAACGTGAATTAGAAACATTGGAAGAGGAACCTCAATGTGGACAACTCGGTTATTTGGGAAAGTCTGTAGTGAAGATAAAAACCAATTTAATTTCCATTTAGTTTTCCATTATTTCATCAGGAGGGTGTCTTGGTGCAGGGGGGGGGAGTAGTAACATCCTGGCTCCTCCAAGGCTTTTCCAGATGCTTCCCAGGGTTCCCTCTTTCCAGAACTATCCCTCCCCTATCTACAATCCCTCTCTTTTCAAGAAAATATTATTGAGGTGTGGGCAACTTCCTCAACAAAATTAGAAGGGAACAAAAAAAAAAAAAAAAAAAGAAAGAAATGAGGTTGGATGCCTGGAAAAATTCCCTGCAGCCCTCACCAGGATTGTTGATGTCTTGCCACCTTCCAGGGTGATTTCCAGGTCCGAGAGCGCGGCGTCCACCTCGTCCACGTCCTTGTCACTGTGGTTCAGGTGGTTTTCCGAGGACATGATGGACAGCTTGTTGATGTGGTACTGGAAGGCAAGGCCAGGGTCACTCCTGGCTGCTCCTGGGAGCCCAGGGGATCGTCGTGACACAGCGTGGGAAGGCAGGAGCACACACACCAGGAGGGTTTGCTGGGTCAGCAATGACCATCTGGGATGTTTCCAGTCCAATGAGCCTCCAGGCACTCATCCCTGAAGGAGATCTCTGGACCCCACAGGGCAGAGCTGCTCTTTCCAGTGGGCTGAGGTTGGAAGGGACCTCTGGAGGCCAACAGGGCCACCTGGAGTTGTGTTCCACTTGGTTTTGGAGTAACTCCAGGGACGGGCACTCCACAGCCTCTCTGGGCAAACTGTGCCAGGGCTCAGTCACCCTCCTGGTATGAAGATGCTTCCTGAGGTGCAGAGGGCCCCTGCTGTGTTCCAGGCTGTGTCTGTGGCCTCTGCTCCTGCCACTGGGCACCTCTGCCCACCCCTTCTCCTGCCTCCCCCCAGGTGTTCACGGAGATCTGTAGGATTCCCCATCCCTGGAAGTGCCCAAGGCCAGGCTGGACGGGGCTGGAGCGACCTGGGATAGTTGGAAGTGTTCCTGCCCATGGCAGGGTGTGAGATGACCTTTAAAGCCCATTCCAATCCAAACCATTGTAGGATTCTATGTCTTTGCATCTGTTTTTAACCCCAGGAAACCAAAACATCCATAAAATCTCACAGGAAGGACTGTGCCCAACCCACTCTGGAGAACCTGGATGTAAACTGAGCCATTACATTTCTGCTTTCCTCTTTTTTTTTTTTTTCCTGGGAGGGGCCCTTGGAGCAGGCAGCCCTGCTCCTGAGGGGGATATTTCTGCATCCTACAGCTCCAAGGTGTGCCAGACCACACGGAACAAATGCCTGCCATCCCTCTCACGGAAGTCAATAGCAGGTGGAGCGTTTGTGCCAAATCACACCGAGTATTTCATAAACCAGATAAATAAATAGTTCTGGGAAAGCCACAGATTATCCCCAGCTGGTTTGGGGGCAGAGAGCCAACAAGGCACAGTTCAGTAACCCTGTGTTCATACAGGATGGGTTAAGAAGGACAGAACTGAAAGTTAAGATAGATATAAACATGTTTGGTAAAAGCAGGTCAAGTTCTTTTTCATGAGGGATAATCAGTGGAAAATACTTAAATTATCTCATAAACTCAAGTGAGGATCTGGAGAAGGGAAAAGACACAACTTCTACCAGCATGAGAAGGCCAAGCTCGCAACAGAGGCTTAAAACAAGATTTTAAATAAAGAAGGAATTCTTGGCTGTGAGGGTGGTGAGGCCCTGGCACAGGTTGGCCAGAGAAGCTGTGGCTGCCCCTGGATCCCTGGAAGTGTCCAAGACCAGGTTGGATCACCCCGGGATAGTGGGAGGGGGTTGGAACTGGATGTTCTCTTCCAACCCAAACCGCTGCGGGATTCCACAATTCCCTTCATCAGACTAACGAGCAGAGAACTCTGCAAACAAAACCAAGCCCAACCCAACCCGGGGGCTTCTGGGGCTGCCCCTCACCTGCAGTGCTGCAAACATCATCATCTCCTCCTCCGTGCACTCGATCTCCTCCAGCAGGATTGCCCACTTGGACTGCTCGTACAGCTGGTTGATCCTGATCGCGTCGTACTGCGGCACAGAAACGCGGGAGGCGTGGAAAACCAGGAGCCCAGCTCAACACAAACCATTCCCCCCCGCCTCCAGCTGCTGGAAGCTGTCCCTGCCCACGGCAGGGGGTTGGAATCAGGTGGTCTTTCTGGCCCATTCCAACCCAAACTACTCTGGGGTTCTGTGATCTTTCTTCTCAATACAACTTTTGATGTGAGACTGAAAATCCTCTGCCACTGAGAAGGAAGTGGCTTTGAGAACTCTTTAAGCACCTCTAACAACACCTAAAAATCCTGGTAACACAAGAGCACAAATCCTTCGTTTGATGCCTGCAAAACCAATTTTCAGACTTCCACGTTCTCTGGGAGATTTACCAAGGTAACAGCCCGTTAGAGATCCAGGCATCCTTCGCCCCAGAGGATGGAAATTTCAAACTGCAAGCGGAACAAGGAGCTCTGTACCTTTGGATTCAGGTCAAAAAAGCTGTAGTACTTGAACCGCAGTAGCAAAGCCTCGTTTTCTTTCACCTCCTGCTCCATCAGGGATCGGGACGAGTCCAGCCACCTGTGAATTGCCAAGAGGGGATAACACACACGGAACGCTCGGGCGGAGTCGCCACGCCGCTCTCCAGAACACGATCAAAAATCGGCAAAGAAAAAAACCCCCAAATCTCTGGCTCCTGAACTCACCCTTGGTTGATTTTTGCCTTATCGAGCAGCGTCTGGGGCTTGTACATTTTGGCTAAGGACTCCGGGGAGGTGACGGGCTGGCTCACGGCCAGGATTCCCGGGTTGCCCTCGGACAGGGCGCTGTCGCCGAACCAGGCGGACGTGGGGGACAGGGGGCTGCCGTCGTGGGCGTCGTAGGTCGGCGTCATCGTTTTGCTATAGAGTCCTGGGCTTGAATAGATATTTCCTACCAGCGAGGGGAATAAAAGCCGGGAATTAGCCTAGGGCCAAGCCCTGCCTGCTCCCGGCCAAACCCGGAGCCGGCGGCTGGAAAACCTTCCCTTCTCATCTCTGCGCAATGGGAAAAACGCTGCGCTGCTCCTTCTCCCGTGAAAACCTCTCCCTCTCCTCTCTCTCTCGGCTCTTCTCCAAGAGCAAAACTGATGGAAAGCTCGTTCCAGCCCAAATGATGGGAGAAAGGCTCAGGTCTCCCACACCGGGAAGCTCCTGCCCCCTGAGTTTCTGTGGCACCTGGGACATGAGTGGCCCCCGACTTACCGGTATTACCTGTTGCTTAAAGATTTTGGAAGTCAAAGGTTTTAGAGGAGCAGGAAAATAAACTAAGGGTGCAGCCAAAGAGACCAGAGGCAGAGGGCAAAAGTCCTATTGAGGTGGAGCTCACCTTTGACGGGGCCGATGTAAAGAATATCGGTGCCTATAGAGAGGGAAAGAAAGGAGGGAAGTGAGAAGGCGAGAGAAAGTCACCCGGAGAGCAGGAGAAGGACAGAAGCCAAAAATGGGCGTTTTTGGAAGAGGGCAGAACAGCACAGGTGAGGTTGAACCACCCTAATGGAGCGTTTGCAGCAGCGCTGGTGGCAGCAAAGCAGCTGAAGTGACTTCCCGTGATTTTATTCCCGTTATGAGGGCAGCCGGGCATGGAAATGTGGCATTCCCGGATGGAAAAGCTTGCTGAGGCGGCCACACCAATTCAGGATTAATGTGCTGAGTGGTGAGATGTGGTGCCAAACTGATCCCAAAGCACATGTTACTCCCAGGCCTTTCAAAGCTTCACAGCTCGTACCGACTCAAAGCAGACATAAAAAACACCCAAATGTTTAAAAATCATTCATCTGAAGAGGGAAAAAAACCCCCAAAATCCAGCTTGGTATGTCATAGGTCAAAATAGCTGAGAGCTTAACAGAGAGGTTGTGGCTGCCCCATCCCTGGAAGTGTTCCAGGAGAGCTTGGACAATCTGCTCTCCGGAAGGTGTTGCTGCCCAAGTTCTTTAAGACCCTTTTAAGTCCCATCCAACGAAACAGCCCCTCTTCATCTCACAGGGACACTGAATTTTTATATAAAATCCGGATTTTCAGCATCAGGGAGGATCAACCAGAGACTCCTAATGCCAGGAATTCCTCTGTGCACACACCCAGCATCACCTGCTGGGCACAAATCTGCCCACCAGAACCACAAGGTCCAACACCACGCTGGGTTTTTGGGAAAGGGCTGTTTTTTCCTCAATCACGAGCCTGCAATTCAGGGAAAACCCAAGTTTTCCCTCCCAGAGCTCTGCTGAGGGTGCTGCAGAGGGTGGCACAGCTGAGATGCCACCAACAGGGCCTCGTGTGCCACCTCCTGCTGCTGCCCCGAGCCACCACCCTGGGCCATGCTCCACCTCCTGGCTCCAAACCATCCCCCCAGCCCTCATGGCCCTCAAGGAATGACAGAAAACTGAGCTACACTGGGAAAGTGCAAGACCAGACCGATGGAAAAACATTTCTGAACCCTCGTTTTTGACGATGGGCATCTCAAGGAGCAGGAAGAAGGGTGTGAATCAGCAGCATCGATGCTGACAGCCAACATCATGGCTAGGAAACTCCAAATTATTACAAACCTGGTTCTAAATTGCCTGGCCAGGTGGAAAATGGCAGTGAAAACCACCAGACGAGGATGCTTTTAATGCTCCTGCTTGTTCTGCTGGCATCCCAGTATGGATGAATCATTTGGGGAACTGTAAGCACCAGGGGTACCTGTCACCAAGACAGATCCAGCAAACCAGGCACGAGCAAAAAAGCAGCAGGAATGGTCAAGGGATGGAAAAATCCACCTCCGTTTGCAAGGAAAAGGCCAGGGATGATTTCCAGGTTTTTATATCAGGTACTTGCACTTTGGGAGCTGGGACTCCACGATCCTTATGGTCCCCTCCAACCTGAGTTGTAACCATAAACCCCCATCACCATCCATAATCTACTTCCCAAAGGAGCTCTTCCCTCCTCTCCATCCACTCTTGCTGCAAATTCAGCCTTTACAAGGCTGAGCAGCAACTGGACCAACAAAGGAAAATCCCATTTTCTGCCCCAAATTTTGGTCACGGATATCCCCCACATTCCTTGACTGAGTGTCTGCTCCATCAGAGCAAAGCTTCCCCTGCATTTTTCTTCGTCATCTCTTTCTCCAAACACCTGAAACATCTCAAAAGAAATTTCCCTTAAAAAAATTTGCCCCAGGCAGGCAGTGTCATGGAAAGTTCCAGCAGAAATAGCTACAAATTTGACTAATTTATATAAACAAGTGACTACAGGTCCTCTAATGGAAAGTGTTGGGCAACACATACTGTGGGTGTATTGACAACTCTGCCTACCAGGATTTAAATGGTTTCGCTGCCAGGTTTGGGGGTGCTCAGTGACAAAACACTCCCAAGACATTGAAATCAGCACCTCCTGAATTATTAATTAGTTTTCCAGAAGCTTTCAGCGCACAAACTGATGTTGGAGCAATACTAGAAATGATTTATTCAGAAGAAACCCACGACTTTTATCGAATGGCACCTGAACAGGCAGGAATTCAACCTGCTGGGAGTGATTTCATTCACAAGGAGAGCAAAACCAGCCAAGTGACTCACTGGAAGAGCCATAAATAATTAAAATAAGCCCTAGCTTTTTCATACATTTCCCTCAAAGGAGGCCAAGTCCTTCCTATTAATCTAACAGAGATGCTCTCTGTGAACACTGCCTGTTGGAAAGGCTTAGAATGGACTTTCAAGATGAAAATGCCAAATGGAAATGAAAATTGACTGGAGCCTTGCCCGAATTCTCTCAGCCAGGAGTGGAAGAGGACAGGCTCAGAAATATTTTTAAGTAGCTGAGAGGAGAAAGAGTGGGATCAGAGCAACAGGAGGATTATTTTTCCTTGTTTCAGACCCGTGGTACACATCACCCTGTGCAGCCAAAACCTTCCTTTCTGCAAGACCTGTGCCACCACTGGCATTATCCACAGTCTGTGACCTTCCCTGCAGCTGATTTAACATCAATTAATACAACTTTACCATTCCAAGGCAGTTTTCTTGATTAAAGCTGCCCTGCTGCCCTAGGACTGCTGGATTTAAACCCAAGAGCTCTGGCAGCCAGACACGTCTCTCCTGCTCACCACCGCGGCTTTCTCCACAAATCCATTTGGGATAAAGTGCTCCCACCTGGCCAAAACTGGGCCAAGTTTAAAGGTTTAAACTCCTGCCATTTGCCTTCAGACACCAGACTTCCAGCAGCCACGGAAAAAGGCTGCAAAACCCCCTCTGCTTTCAAACCTGCATCCATCTGCTGCCCGTGGTAACTCCATCAGGGATGTTACTCCACCAGAAATTCCCTTCCCAGCCCTGCTCTGGATCTGGAATCCACACTGGCCAACCAACCCCCTCCCCCCAGCAATAAAAGGATTTATTCAGCACCACAATCCACAGCTACACCATTCAAGTAAGGCAACACTAAAGCAATTAATAAAACACCGTGCAAATACGGAGCAGCGCGGCCCTAAACCACGCCAGGAATGTGACACTAGCAACCATTCCCCACTGAACTCCTTTCTTAACAGGGTAAGAAAAGCTCTCAGCAACACAATCTGAGTGTTCCAGTGGCCACCCCCGGGGCTCTGGTTTGCTGTGTGAAGCCTGGGGTTGCTCTGCTCCCGGCAATGCGTGACAGCTCCAGCTCCAGACATGCATCCGTGCCACCGAGTGCTGCAGCCCGCCAGGACTCGTGCCGTGGGGTTTGGGGTCTGTTTCTTGCACAGACCTTAAGAAATCCAATCAGCCCCACGTTGCTGTTGGCAGTTTTTTTCCCCCAGCTCTATTTTTTATTTTTGTTTTTTCCTCAGCTCACCAGACCCCGGTGTGATCAGCGGCCCCTCCAGCTCGAAGGTGTCGTCTTCGTATTGATCGTCCAACTTCTTCTTTTTTTTCTTGGATGGATCCCTGGGTTTCCTCAAAAGGGAGAGTTCTTCTGGATGCCTGATGTCTGGAGAGGAAAATGGAGCACTTTTATAAAGGCAGGATGGGAAAAAAGGAGAAAAAAAGGGGAAAAGGAGGGAAAAGAAGAAGATCCTTCCATCAGGAATAACATCCAGCAATGTTCCAATCTCCCTTGGATGAAATTCCTGCTCTCTAATGGTTAAAAATCAAGGTTGGGATTCCCAAGCACTGTCCTTGGCTGGAAAGGTAACAACATTTGGAGGAAATGTGGAATTTCCCCCAGGCACAGCCTTGCAAATGTAAATGTGAGTACTGGTAGACCCTGTGACAGAGCCTGGTAACACCTTCATACATTAAATATAAATAATAAAAATAATAACCCTCCCACATTAATAAAGTTATAAACAATACATAATTATACACAATAATATATAAATAATATGAAAAATAGAAATAGAAATAGAAATAGAAATAGAAATAGAAATAGAAATAGAAATAGAAATAGAAATAAGCACACAAAGCCCTACTTAGCACGTAGGTAACAGGCCAGATCCTCTCACTTCCATAGGAGCAATCCAAGAGTTAAGACACTGATTTACACATCAGACTGGAAAGTTTAAAGCCTATAATTTACCCACTTTTTAAAGAGATTTTGGCCAAAGCATTTCCTTTTCACAGCAAACCTCTCCCATTTTCCTGCCTGGGACCAAACTGAACAATGTAAAACCCACTTAAAATGAAGAGCATCCCATTATGTTTCTGTTTTAAGCCATGTTTAATATGGGGAGCAAGGAAAAAGGGAATTCTCATTTCCCACCAAGGCAGTACTTTGGGTCTGCTGCACTCAATTCCAAGTGGGAAGGAGCTTCCTGGGAAAGCAGAGCTGAAACCACTGAAACCACCGAGGGGCTGGAGCAGCACCAGAAGTCCCTGTGCTTGGTGTGGGAGCTGACCTGGAAAAGGATTCATTCACCTGGGCATGGAGCCATCCCACTGCAGTGGTGAAAGGCTGCAAAAAGCTTGGAGAGCTCTAAAATATAGCTTAGATTGGGAAAATATGGGATGGGAGAGCTGGGGGTGCTCACCTGGAGAGGAGAAGGCTCCAGGGAGAGCTCAGACCCCTGGCAGGGCCTGGAGGGGCTCCAGGAGAGCTGGAGAGGGACTAGGGACAAGGTATGGAGGGACAGGAGCCAGGGAATGGCTCCCAGTGCCAGAGGGCAGGGATGGGGGGGAGATTGGGAACTGGGAATTCCCAGAGCAGCTGTGGCTGCCCCTGGAGCCCTGGCAGTGCCCAAGGCCAGGCTGGAGCAGCTGGGACAGTGGGAGGGGTCCCTGCCATGGCAGGGGGGGCACTGGATGGGATTCAAAGTCCAATCCAAACCATCCTGTGATTCTCTGGAGCTCATGGACAGGCTGCAGTCTCTGTTCTGGACTCTCCTCTGCAGCTGGCTGCCCATGCTGAAGCTCCCGCGTTGTTCCTTGTGCCTCTCACCCCAAAAAGCTCAGCTGCCAAGCTCTCCCTTTGGAATGCCCTATGGAAAGCAGCCCCTGGTGCCACCCCTGCTGCAGGAGGGATCAGCCAGGTTGGGTTTCCCACCCCAGGAATGCTGAAGGCCACAACCAGCCATTCCAGGAGAACTCCCAGCGCTGGGACCTCCCCACGTGCCGCCGGCAGTGGGAGTACCCTGAGCACTCCCAGGCACGGGATTTTAATGAACTAATTAACACTGGAATTTGGTCCCCAGCACGTGACGTGGGCAGGACAGAGCCCCACGCTGCCCACCCACACCAGCACCCGTTCCTTCCTGCAAACAAGCTGGGAAATGCCACACTGGGAACTCGGCCCAGCCAGGTGATTTTCAGGGCCTGGCATTCCTGAATCCAGAGGTCGAGCACTTCTGGATTTAACCATCTTTAATATTGTTGGTGTCCCATCCCAAAGCATTATCTAGCTTTAATTTAAATTTTTATTTATATTCTTACAGTTACTTACACACGATATTTATATATATAAAGATCCATATTTATTTTAACAAAGCACTGTTTATTTTAAGCTTCATTTTTATTTATTTATTTCAATCATATCACTGAATCCCAGAATGCTTTGGGTTGGATGGAACCTTTAAGTCCACCTTGTTCCACCCCCTGCCATGGGCAGGGACACCTTCCATGATCCCAGGATGCCCCAAGCCTTCTCCAATCTGGCCTTGAACACTTCCGGGCTAAAATGGTATTGATTTAGAGAGCTATATGGACTTAAATATGTAAAAAGATAATTTTATATATATATAAAATTTTATATATGAGCTTTATATATTTAATATATAAACCTTTAAACTATAATTTAGTTTTATTTCTGTACTTAAGAGGTATTTATTCCTACTTTATTTTATTCCTTTTTATACATAAGCTTCATCTAATTTCAGCTTTGATTTAACCCTGATTTTTTATCACTCCACACACCCCATCCCACTAAACCCCATCCCTGCCCTCCCCCACCCATTTCCCTGCCCAACTTTTTTGCCCATTTCTAGCAATAACTCCCCGAGTGCAGGCGGCTCCACACGTTCCCATTTATCCCAGCCAGCTTACCTCAGGGAGCAGGAATCTGCTGGGACAAGCAGCAAGGGGACAAGAGGCAGCACAGCCTAAATCGAGGAGTTCCCCTGGTATTTTGGAGCAAGGTTGAGGCTCCGGGGTTTATTTATGGTGCATGAGCAACTGCTGGAGCCTCTCAGCTGGAAGCACTCAGGGAGGCCGCGAGAAGGCTCCGGGCCAGGCTCGGATTCTGGAAGCAATCCTGGAATCAGCCCAGGGCTTGACCATCTGATATCCAAGAGACTTTTTATAGCCCCCCTCAGTTGTTCCTGATGCTCCCGGCGGAACACAAAGGATCCAGGGGGAGTTTTGGGCAGCGCATCCTCGGGCAGGGATCCTACGGGCGAGCGGCAAATTCCGACGGACGCGCCGCGAACTGCGGGGCTTCACAAACTCACCGAGGCAGCTGAGGGAATGGCTTTGAACTGAAGGTTTACATGGGATTTTGGGAAGGAATTCTTAGCTGGGAGGGTGGGCAGGCCCTGGCACAGGGTGCCCAGAGCAGCTGTGGCTGCCCCTGGATCCCTGGCAGTGCCCAAGGCCAGGCTGGACAGGGCCGGGAGCAGCCTGGGATGGTGGGAGGTGTCCCTGCCATGGCAGGGGTGGAGTTAGATGAGCTTTGGACAGCTCCACCCCAAACCATCCTGGGATTCTATGGGAAGGAGACAGAATGGTCTGAGCCTGGAAGGAAGAGTTTTGGAGCTCAGAATATGATCAGAAAGGCAGGTTTGAATATCCAGGAGAAAGTTTTCCTGCTCTTGGATGAAGGCATTTTGCTGCCTGCAGCATCTTCTCGTCCATCTGCCTGCAAGATCCTGCCTGTGTCTGCTGTCTCTGGCTGAAGGGAAGTCCTTGGCCTTTTTTTTCCTCTGTGCAATCCCTCATTTCTCATCCAGCCCCTGCACAGCTCACCCAGCCCAGCTGTGCCCATTTATCTCTCACCCTGAGACAAACTCCACCGCTGGGATTAAATCCTCTTCCCTCACAAAGCACCATCTGCACCCTGCAAACTGACTTAAAAACAACAAAAATCTTCCTTATAGGGTGTAAAATTCCCAATTTATGCTCTTCTGCACTAAATCCACCAAGTAAATCTTGCAGCTGCTGCATCTTTATCCACCCCGGTGTGTTGTGATGGGGATCCGAGAAGGGTTGGGGCTGGAAGGGACCTTAAAGCTCATCCCAATCTCATCCCACCCCTGCCATGGCAGGGACACCTCCCACAGTTCCAGGCTGCTCCAAGCCCTGTCCAGCCTGGCCTTGGACACTTCCAGGGACCCAGAGGCTCCCATTCTCACAAAAAATCCAATTTATAATTTTCATACATCACCCACAGGAAGGGCTGAGTATGGACCCACTTTCCCAAAAACTGTAATTATGGGAAATCACACTACTTTCTGTATTCAGTTCTCATAAATACAAGGAATAATATGAGATACAAAGAAAAATTTGATCTAGAAAGAAAATTGATGTTCCAAAGAAGCTTTCAGCATCCGGTTTCCTTCCCCATTTCTGGCTCCCCTAAAGGCCAGAGGGTTCACCTCTTTAATTCTTGAACATAAAAACTTCATAAATTTACTTATAACATAGACAGCACTGAGGAGAAATCCTCTCTTTAAAGCTGATCCAGCCACCCTCCTTCAGGAAATGTGTTTTGAAGTGGGCTATCTCTGGGAAGTGGGATTTCTCTGTGCTCTATCACTGCTCCCTCCAACCAATGACTCATAAAAATTACAGCCTTTGTGCATCACTCTGACGAGTCTTAGAAAAATGAGACCTCAAACCCCATTTTTCTTCCGTTTCAGACTTAAAACCAAAAATAAAGGTTTTATTTTTCTTTTTCTTGGAATGAGCGAATTCTGTGGATGGTTTTTCACAGTCTAAGTTTACAGAATGAAGCATCTGACTTATCTGCAACATAAATTCTCTCGAGATAAAGTTCTGCAAAACAAACCAGAGGGAAAAAAAAAACCCAAAAAGAAACTAAAAAAGGACTTAGATAACTTGAGGAGTGCCTGGAGATAAGGCTGTGGTTGTGCTGGACGCTGGGCAGTATCTGATGGAGCAGGTCCTCACCCCCCAGCACAGTTTACTGGCTTTGTACATTCAGTACATTTTATTATGGGTTCTTCAGATGCCCAGGAACTTAAATATTTATCTGGGCAAAAGCCAAGCTCTCCACTCACTGCCTGGGGCCCTGCAGCTCTCTCAGGACATCCCACAAAGCCTCTGGAGATGCCCAAGGAGTGCTATGAGTGTGGAATCAGCTGGGGCTGACCCTGGCAGAGGTTTTGCTGGAGCCTTCCCAAACTGTGGGTGGAAAATCCAAGTGCCTGTTGACTTGTGGATTCGCCAAGGGAGCAACGATGTGCAAAACCACCCAAAAATGGGGTCAGTGGGGCTTGGAGGGGTGTGAATGTTTGTGCCAGTGGTTGCCAGAGCTGAAATTGGGCACCAGCAGCCCAGAGAGACCCAGGAGGAGAAGGAAAAGGAGAAGGATGCAGGCAGTGTTGATGGAGCCAAGCATTACTGCAAAGCCAATAAAAAGAGCCATTGGAGAGGCAGAATCAACAAACACTTGAATGTTTGGATGTTTTTTTCCATAAGTGGGACGAAATCCCCAGGCTCCCGTTATTATCCTGATGCCTCTTGGAGCACAGGCAGCACTACAAGCCGTGCCCCTGAAGTGGCTGAACTGCAGCTCCAGCCCAGTGAAACTCCATTAATTTAATTCCACAAAGAAGAGAAAAACAATCCACTCACACCCTTCCCTCTGCATCGGCCCATAAAGAGCAATCCAACTAATTCCAAGGAAGGCTGCAGCACTGCCCTGGCCAGCACGTCCCAATGTCTTCAGGATGGAATTCTATTTAAAGGGTCTCTGTCAACAGCAGAGTAAGGATGAAAAAATTCACTGACTCACACGGTGACATAAAACCTGATGCTCCTCCACACACAGAACACGGCTGGAGTGCAGACGAGGTGGGGGGAGAGTGGGGAGGGATTTTTTTTTTTTTCCCCCAATCTCAGACACTTTGTAATTTAATCTGGTTATTTCCCTGACCCCAGTTCCTGGGGTTGGTCTGGATTCCTGCACGACAGCTGAGCACGGGCAGGCAATAAAAGGGGAAAACTCAGCAGCTGGCAGCAGAACACTTGGGCCCTGCACTTGAAAAAGCTGAGGACGTTGCAATTTGGCCGCCTCTCGAAATGGGAAGATTTCCTTCCACACCCATTCCCTGGACATATTTAGAAATAGCTGTGCCACTGCCAAAGCTCTGTGCTCGTGGCAGGGAAAGGCAGCAAATCCATCCTCGGTGTTTCACCGCCTCCGTCTGCCCGTGAACGTCATCCCCGAGCATCCTCCTGAGCATCCACAGCCCGAGATCCCAGGGTCACTTTGGTTGGAAAAGACGTCCAGGATCATCAAGTCCAGCCTCTGAGTCATCCCCACCTTGTGCCCAGCTCAGAACACTTGAGTGCCACTTGCAGTCCTTCCCTGGACACCTCCAGGGATGGGGAATCCAAACCTCCCTGGGCAGCCCCTGCCAATACCTGACCACCTTTTCCATGAGGAAATTCCCCCTGAGATATTCATGTGCATCTACCAGGACCCCACGATTTCAGCTCCATGAGTTTAGGGAAAACACTCCTTTATTTACAGCAGGGTGTGAAGGAAGAAAAGGAAGTTTAGGAGGTTTGCAGTGGCCAGCGATGGTGGGATTTTTGTCCTGTGCAGGGCCAGGAGTTGGACCTGATGAGCCTTGTGGATCAGGATATTCTGTGATTCCACAAACTCCAGGCAGTTTTTGCCTCCTGTAAAGCAACTGGGCCAGGGACTCAGCTCCACGTGCCTGTCACGGAGCCCTGGGAACGCTGCACATCGTCCACCAAAGGGTTTCAGTTTTGCAAAAAAAAACAAAAAAAAAAAAGACCAAAAAAACCCCAAAAAGCAACAAACAGTGGCTTTTTATAGAAGTCTTTTTGGCAACAGAGGGCGTGGAAATATTGCAAATACTTCAGGAGTCAGAGGACGTTCTGTCCTGGAGCGGGGAGCGCTTGGAAAAAGAGGTAAGGTCACATTCAGCACTGGGACAGTGTCGCCTTCCCTGGGCTGGGCTGGCATCCTGCCACTCCCAAATGCCACTGTCACCAAATGCCACTGCCACCTTGGCTCAGGTTGCGTTTGGTGGCCGGAGGCTGAGGCAGGGAAGACTGGCTGTCACCCTCCCATCACTCACTGGAACCTCCTGATTTTTGGGAGGATGGGAAGCAGCCCGTCACCCTCCTGGGACTCTCTGCACCCCCAGCTCCTCAGGATCAGCCCAGCCTCACCCTGTGCAGGAGAGGGAGCTGGGGACCCGAGCAAGGTGGAATGTGGGCATGGAAACTGCCACGGCTGGGCACAGGATGCTCTCCAGACTCTGTTTTCCAAAACAGGTGACTAATTCACACGGATTATGAGGCAGGAGCTGGGTGTGAGGCTCCACCAGGCTCTGGGGAAATAAAAGAGCCTGAAGGGAATTTCTCTGTCTTACGCAGCCTCGGGGTGGGTAGGGAGTGGTTGGTCATGAATTTTGGAGTGTTTCCTCCCAGAGCTGCCTCCTCCCAGCTCGGGCACCGAGTTGTCCTCTCTCTGCTCCCCATGAACACCAGCCAGAATTTTCCTTGCTCCTCCTCTCAGGCTGGAGGGCAGCAGAGGTCCCAAATCTTCACAGCCAGGAGAAGAGGAGAAGGATGGGAGCTTTTCTGCTGTCAGAGCATCTCCCCTCACCCTGCAGCTTCAATGTAAGTCGTGTCCCCAGGAGAAGGAGCATTGCCAGGGCAGGAAACGCTGAGGCCTGGGAAAAAACTCTCACACTTGCATCTTGCTGTTTGCTTTTCCTGTCCCACGTGCCCACAGAGCAGCAGCAGAGCCTGCCTGGAGTCCCTTGGAGCTCCTGGGATACATGGAAAAAGATACAGGCAGAATGCTGGAAGGAAGCAATTTAAGGGTGTGAGCAGCTGCAAGGCATCCACTGGGCTGCAATCAAGTGAAGCCATCCCAGAATCCCAGAATGGTTTAGGTTGGAAGGGACCTTAAAGATCATCCAGCTCCTACCATGGGCAGGGACACTTTCCACTGTCCCAGGCTGCTCCAAGTCCTGTCCAGGCTGGCCTTGGACATTTCCAGGGATGCAGGGGGAGCCACAGCTGCTCTGGGCACCCTGTGTCTGACCACCCTCACAGCCAGGGATTCCTTCTATTCCCGTAGGAAAAGAGGATTTTTCCATTTGTGGCTGTGTCGGGTGATGGGTGAGATCTCCCACCTCCCCAAATCCCACTTTCCAACGAGGATAATCCCACTCACACCAATAAAACACTGAGTGCAGCCCCATCCAAATTGCAGTTGGACACTTGATGGGCAGGTTTCTGGGTGGAATTACCTCCCAGTGGGATGATGAGAGCAGGGAAGCACCCGGGAGCACCCTATCCCAACCCCTGTGCCCCGCTGCCGGCCAGGCGGGAAGCACAAATCCCTGTCGCTCCAAAAAAAAAAAAAGAAAAAGAAAAAGAAGTGAAGTTTTACTTTCTCTTTCTCTGGTCTTTAATTGCAGATCAAAGCTGGCCCTTCAGGCTGGAGCTGCCTGCCAGCAGCTGCTCCTGGGCAGGATTCCAGGCCACCCATCCCATGCACTGCCCGCTGCTCTCCTCGTGCGTGCCGGGGTCAAGCCGTGCCTCCAACCCTCCTGCCTGGCTGCTGTGGGAATCGAGGGGCTGCAAATCCAGCCACTGGGAATGAGATTGGGGTTTTTTCCGGCTTCACACGACCTCCAGGAAAGTGAGGGGCATGCAAGTAGCTCCAGCATCTTCCCACAGGCACCTCCTGGGAGCCCCGGGGAGCTGCCCTTTGGAATAATTTCCCTCTGCACAAGAACAGAGACTCCTCTGTAAAAATCAACAGCACTCTGCAGGGGTGACACCTCTGGGTAACAATTTAAAGGGAGCAGAAGAGAAGGACAGCCCTAAATAATCCATCCATGGCTGTTCCTGCTTGCGTAGCGAGGATTTTATAAATGCAGCCAGAGTCCTGAGAACTTCAGGAATTGCTTCAATTACTCACTGGTGTGCTGGAGTTACTCAGGTGTGTAATTCAACGATCCAGGGGCAACCACAGCAAACAGGTACAGCCAAAATATGAGCAACTCCCAGGCACAGTTCTGTCCTAACTTCCCTGGAGGAGCCCAGAAATGAAGGGATTTCAGAGATAAGGACTATGCTGGGATCGCTTTCCCTTCCACCTTGAAATTCCTGCTCAGTTTTCCTTGGAGAGACAATGACCTTGATTAAAATGGGGTATGAGCAGGGATGCTGAAGAGGGCAGGGAAAGGTAATGCTGAAAAAAATGGGGCAGGAAAACACAGCTGTGGAGGGAAAAGGGAGAATCACAGAATCACAAAACCACAGANACACCTTCCACTATCCCAGGGTGCTCCAAAGTCTGTCCAGCCTGGCCTCAGGACACTTCCAGCCATCCTCACAAGCCAAGATTTTATTCCTCATATGTAATACATATTTTTTATAATATATGTTTCTTATATTATATATGTTAAGTATATAAAGGTTAAAATATATTATATATGAATAGTGGTGTTTTGACATCTACAGCAGCCTTTTAACACTTACCTAGAATGTATCTGTACATAATTTGTATTTATGTGGTCCTGGGAAGAGCACCCCAGCATTTCTGCATCCCCACATCCCAATCCCTCTTCTCTCAGGCTGATGCCAAGCTCATGCATCATCTTCCCAGTAGCCCTGCTGAACATCTGGCTCCCAGTAAACACAACTGGGAGGGCTAAACAACTTCATCACTGCAGTCTGTGTCTGTCCTCAGACAGCTCAGGCTGCTGAGAGTCACTCAAAGGAAAGTGAAATTTCCAGTAAAAGCCCTGCTCTCCCCAAAAAATCAGGAACTCAAATCCCCCAAAAACCAGGAACTCCATTTCAGTGCTTCAGATACCACAGAAGGGAAGTCAGCACTCCCCCTGATGGATGTGATCCTGCTCAGAGCTCCTATCTCTGCTCTCCCAGAGGCTTTTCCCCCCTCCCAAACCTTTAAATATCAGGGTTATCCTGCTGCTTTGGTCGGAAATGCACCAAAAGCTGTGCAGACGGAACACAAGGCTGCTTCAGGCCCATGTGAGCTTCTGACAGCATCAGTGACAGATCTCCTGTCCCGTGATGAACCAGATCAGAGCTTCCTGCCATGAGTCACTGCTGGAGACATTGATCAGCGTCCAAGCCTGGGACCTCCCTGGCTAGCACGACATCCCGAACGGGACACGGGGGTGGGGGAAGCAAAATCCACCCCGAAATAACGCTGGCTAAGCCTTTTCTATTTTAAGGAGAAATTGCCCAATATTTACATTTTAAAACAACAAAACAGGAAAGGAACAGCAGAGATCCATAAGCAGCTAAAAATACCAACCAAACCACGGATGCGCCGGACACGGCACGTAGGGATGAGCTCTTCCTGCCTTCCCAAACAACTGGGTCAGCCAAGAGTAACCTCAGCTGCCTTCTGAGAGCAGGAATAGATTTGCTACAGCTGAGGATGGGCTGCAGGTTCTTTTGGGAGGGGAGAATTCCAACAGGGAGCGTTTCCTGGAGTTCCTCGTGGTGGAATTGCCATCTCCTTGTTGGGGTGCTGTTTTTGTTTTTGGTGGGCAGGATGAAACATCGGGTTTTGGGATGAGGAATTTGTGAAGACAGGTAAAAAATTATGCCTGGTAGGGAATGATCCCTCCTTTCTCCTGGGCTTCTCCTCCATCAGGAAATGAGGGTGAAGAGGAGACAGCAAGGCTCGGTTACTTCCCTCCACCAGACAGTTTTACAGTGGAGCATCACCACTTAATCTCTAATATGATTTTCCACTAGAAGAGAACCCACAGGGCTGGCAGATTTCCCATTTCAGGGCTTGCTTTTCATCCAGCACATAAATTTGCAGGGAAAAAAAGAAATCCCAACCCAACACCAGCAGTCTGAACATCAAGCAGGGTTGGTACCGCCTCGCCTGCGACAAACTCGAGGACGGAAGGGAATTCAGCACAAAAAATGCATTTTAAAATCACTTTTTGGCTTAATTGGTCCTGTTATTTAAGTATTTACACACAAAAGAGTAGATCTGGAAGGGAAAAAGAATGGACATATGGGCTGCTTGATGTTCAAGTGACTCCAGAGTGTTCAAAGCCAGAAAACACCAAGGATTTATCAAATTTACAGGACAAGCACCAAAGGGGAGGCAGGAGCCAAACCACTCCTGGGAAGTTCCTCAAGGAGGGGAAGGGATGGGGGGGTTCAGCACTTACTGAAGGTTTTGCAGATGTCAGAAACAGCTTTGAAGACCCTGTCGGAGAAGTTGACTTTCACCTTGACGTACTTCATGTTGGGCAGCTGCAGGCGCAGCAGCTTGTGCTGAGGGGTGAACTGGAGCTTGGCATCCGCCTGTATCCCATATTTATCCAACGTCCAGTGGGTTTTAAGGAGCCAAGTTTTCTTCTTTTCCCACCACAGCGCGTGATCCGACCAGTCCTTCTTGACATCTGCAACAAAGAACCCATTTTTTTTTCCCCTGATTAAAAGCGGGACCAGGACGAGCCTTCGGAGGGCAAAAGGAATTCTAAAATGGGCTTGAAGCTGAGAAGGAGCTATCCATCCAAAAAAACTCCAACAGCCCTCTCTGGATGCAAGTAATTCCCTGTACTGAGTATGTTTGGATGGGCTATAAAAGCAGGGAAGAACCCAAGGGAATAAAGATGAGAGTGTCCGTGGATCACCAGCCCGGGACTGACCCTGTCTGGAACATGAAGCCAAGGGGACAGGAGTGATCCAACACCTCCCCCAGCAGGGATTTTCACAGTTTTTGGGGTTAACTAACAATTCTTGGGTTTTCCCCCACTGTCCAGGATAGCTGTGGTGCCCAAAGGGGAGCCCAGTCACCTGGCAACACATGGAAAAAGGAACCAGGAGGAGGCTTGCAAGGAGAATTCAACAATTCTATTCCTACAAAAAAAAAAAAACAATCCTGAAAATTCCCAACTGAAACTAAAAGTTGTCTCCCAAAGGACCAAGAAACCCGAACAGCCACATCTCCTTCCAGCAGGGATGGAACCATGGAGGTCACCTCCAGGTTGGGAATCTTTTGGGGAACCAAAAGATGGAGATAACTCCAAAAGAAAAGCCCCATGCAGTATCTTCCCTAACACCTGGAGTATTTTTCACTTGTCATTCCTGCAGAGCATCTTCCACTCTGACAATCAGTTACAGTGCCACGCCCTTCCACCACATAAGGAAAAGAGAACAGAATGACACACAATATAATAATATATTTAGTAATAGAATAATTCAGTTTTCAGCTCCAGATCCCCCCTGTGATCCTGGATTTCCATCATGAAACACCAGTTTAACCCCAATTAAAACCACCAGCTGACATTTATTCCAACAGCTCCTGTCTCCATTCTTTGGGACCTCAGGGCACCAGCCAGAAAGGCAGGAGCAATTCCAGAGAACTGGAGAATTTCCAGGATGAGGTGAAGTCCCAGCAACCACAATGCCAAAGGCACTGAAAGTACCAAGGAACACACACTCCAACATCAACATCAAGCTGGGATTCTTGATGTCCTGTACAGGAGTTGGACTACATGATCCTGGTGGTTCCTCCCAGCTCAGCATATTCCATGATCCTGTGATAGTGAAGATTGTCCCCACGAGCCACATTTGAATTAAACTGAGATGAGAACAAGGTCACAAATGAACTTTTGTCTGTCCCTATCTCAAACCAGGATCTCGAGCTCGGGGTTACTGAGAAAACCCAGCAGAAGCTGGATTCTTCCTTTGAACTCCTGGTTTAATGGCACAATCAGGGCTGCAGAAAGTGGAAACATTCAGCTGGACTTTTCAACAGCTTTGTACAATCAAATTAAACAAAACCAAATATAGAAAAGCATGCAAACTTGCACAAGCCTCGTCTACCCGGAAAAAAAAAATCCAAGAAATCATTACAATGGACTCTGGTAATGAAGTCCAACTTCTGCCCTACTGAAAGCTGAATGAATTGGCACCAAAAATCAGGGGGAGGAAAAAACCAAAGGCGTTTGGAATCAGTAACATTTATGCCTAACAGAAGGGGATTTGGGTTTACACTGCAGATTAACCATTCAGGCCACGGCACAAAAACCAATCTCTGGGCCTGAGAGTAATTAACACTTTCAATTAACAGTGAGATGTTGCTTCTAGCAGGAAGGGGAAGGTCTGTGGCTGTCCCATGGGGTAGTTATATATAAAAAGAGGCTGGCAAATGTTTAGCAGCTGCTTTGTGGAATTCTCTGACAAGAGCCTTGGGTGCTTTGCAAGGGATCCAGGATTGCTTGGAGCAGTCCCTGCAGGCCAGGGAATGTCAGCAGCCTGGTTAAATCTGATCAAAGGTTCTTAAACCTTCACCAGAGTCCCATTTCACGAGTTACTGATTTGTTGGGGTTACAACTTCCCAACAAGGCTGAATATTTCAGCTCAGCCTCTTCCCATTTACTACCACCAGCCACTGGCCACTTCATATTACACAGCCTATCACAGTAATAAACTCATTTGTATTTATCAACTATTAGAGATTTATCAGCTGGCCATTCATTTATCAGAGCTCAGGTAAATCTCCAAGTACTGCAAATTCACCTTGGAGACACCCCAGACCTGGAATTTAGACATTTACTACAGGTTGCAAATCTGTAGTAGAGCGATGTTTGTAGGTCCAGCAGCTCCTCTGAGCTGCTGAGTGTGACGGACATGGAGCTGCTGGAGCCAGTCCAGAGGAGGGTCACCAAGAGGATCAGAGGGATGGAGCAGAATTGGGACTGTTCAGCCTGGAGAAGACAAGCTTTGGGATGACCTAACTGTGACCTTCCAGTACCTGAGGAGGAAGCTACAAGAAAGATGGAAAAAGACAAAGGATGGAGTGACAAGACAAGGATGAACGGCTTCCCAGTGCCAGAGGGCAGGGATAGATGGGAGACTGGGAAGAAATTCCCTCTGAAATTCTTCCCTCTGAGTGTGGTGAGGCCCTGGCAGAGAAGCTGTGGCTCTGGATCCCTGGAAGTCCCTGGCAGTGTCCAAGGCCAGGGTGGATAGGGCTGGAGCAACCTGGGATAATGGAAGGTGTCCCTGCCCGTGGCAGGGATGGAACTGGGTGGGTTTTGAGCTCTCTTCCACCCCAAACCCCTCCAGGATGAGCTGCACACGTGTGAGGGTCACAAGGAACCACTGCCACCCTTCCAAGTAAGGAATTCCCCAGGTGAAGGCAGCAGGGATGTGGAAGCTGGAGCTGTCAGCATCAGCTGGAGCGTGGCCTGAGCTCAGGGAGCTCCAGGAGCCCAACCCCAGCAGCAACACCCTCGGGAAAGGGAAGCACGGTGCTTCCTTCCCGGCCTCAAAAATAAACCCTGCTGCCTGCTTCCCCCACCTTTCCAAACCTCTGGAGCCTGGGAGGGCTGGAAAACCCAGCTGTGATATTTATTTATTTTTTTTTCCCCAGGCAGAACCTGGCATTGCATTTGCCTCCCAGAACTGTGCCAAGAGGCAGCGACGTGCACGAGGGACGTTCAGGATGTTCCCCTTGGAAAGCCATTCAGACTGTCCTGGGAGAGAGAGAGGCACCTTAAATCACACAGACGGCTGCAGAGACCTCTGTGAGGACAGCACAGCGAGAAAAGCAATGAAGGGCTGCTCTATAAAACGTTTTAAACCTGAAACATCCTCAGCTTTCAATCCACGCCGGCGCCTGGCCGCAGTCGCGTCCCGCCAGCTTGTCCAGCATGAATTACAATTGCAGATTTGAATTTCCTGCAGCCACCACTAGAATTCCCATCTAGAATCCAAGCAGCAATAAGCCCCAATTGAGATGCACACGGGGTGTGTTTGAATCCCGGGCTCGCTGACCCACGAACACCAGCAGCATTCAAGCAGCAAGGCCGAAGGAAAATCGAGGCAGCCCTGCCTGAGAGCCCATTTATCCCATTTATCCCGTTTATCCCAAGACCTGGCTGCTCCCAAATGCTCTCCCTCTGGGTTTTTCAAGTCCCTTTCCTGCTGCAGCAGCTATTGAAGCTCCTTCCTGCAGGAGCTCTGCCTTCACTTGGCAGCTTCTCCTGGCCAAGCTTAGGACTGACAAGCAGTGGGATAGAAGTTTCCAGCGCTGTGTAAACATTGTATTTTCCTTGTTATTTTGGGATATCCCCTCCTGCAGATGGGTTCTCCTTCCCTGCACTGCTCAGGACAACAGAGCACTGATAGGACTGAATAAATCTCTTTTTTTCCCCCCCTTTCCCAGTGCATGGTTAAATCCCACTGGATGGGTATTTGGAAGGCTGGGGTGGCTCCCACCTTTTCTTTCCCACCCACACCCAGGATTAAATCCAGAGGGCAGCCCAGACCCTGCAAAAGGACCCCAGCACCTTAACATTGGGGGTTAAGAGTAAATAATTTAAAAGCTCCTGCGTAAGCTTGAAGAGGTACAGTGAGAATTCTGTAAGCCTGCCTGGGCTGGATCGTGGATTTTTGCTGGATTTTTGGAGGATTTGCAGCTGATGCTGTTTTCCCTGGAATTCTCTCCACCTTTGGTAAGGCAGCAGAAGCAGCTGGAGCAGAAATTAGAGGTATAATTAAGGAATTAATTCCTTAATTAGAAATGATGGCTTTTAGAGCAATGGATTCAAGTGTTCAGCATTCCCACAGGAACAATCTAAGAGGACCAACCCCCTCTGGAGCAAAAGATGCCCGAGCCAAAGCCCATCCATCCCATTGGGGGGTTTTCCACAGGAGCAAAATTAGCTCCACAGCTTTCCCTGGCTCTTTCCCAGGGGTGGGTTTAATCAGGATTATCCCTGCTCTGGTCTAGGCACATTTGAAAAGCTGAGGTGGCAAAATGCCTTTCCATTATCTCAAATTTATAAATATAAAAATATTTTTAAAATGCAAATGCATATATTTAAACATATATTTTATATACATAATAGATATAAATATATTATGCACATAAACATACACATATACCCTTACACTATATATATAAAAAAAAAAGCAAATATAAAATAGAGACAAAACCAAATTATATGCAAATAGATAAACACATAAAATATATGCATATAAAATATATCCACATATATGCACACAAATGTATAAATGCCACATATAAAATACATCCAGATATATATACACACAAATATTATACATATATACACATATATAAATGCCACATATGTGTATATCTATCTCTATCTATAGATCTATTTCCAAGATACAGTGCAGGGACTCAAATCAACTCACGAGCCAAGCATTTCCTCTTGCAAAAAGCCATTTTTGTACATAATATTCTACCTAGAAAAACGAAACCAACCCCAAGTTTTCCACCTTTTCACTGAGTTTGGTGCAGATGGGCTGGAACTCCTCGAGGGTTTTTGTAAGAAAATGAGGATAAAAGTGGTTACTTTTGGGTTTTTTTTTTTTTTTTGGGTGATTTCTGGATTGTAAAATTAATATGCACTTCACATCGAGTTGAAAAAATACAGATGTGGGCAAAAAGCACTGAGTGCAGGCAGCTGATTAAAGCACCTTTAAACACAAATTCCTGCTGATAACACCTTAATCCAGCTCCAAGGGGCTCTCCAAGCCCCGAGCTGGGTGTTGGCTGCATCCACACCCCTCTTGGGAAGCTGCAGGAGGAGAAAAAGTCCTTCAAAGGAAAAGAGACTGCCAGCAATAAAGAGCTGGGAATGCCTTGGGTGAGCTCAGGGATGGGGGAAAACCTCTCCTGCTCCCTCGGGATGCTCTGCATGCCCACCAAGCATGGGAAAAGTGTTAAAAGAACTTGGGAAGGAGAGAAATTTCAGGCTGAAAGTGAAAAAAAGAGAAAAAAAATCACCATGACCAAGCAGCAGAATTTATTGCACAGAACCTCGTGTGGTTGCTCTGGTGGTTTTTTTCCTTTTCTTTGTGTCGAGGAGGGGGGAAGGCACAGCCTCAAAGCACTAACAAAATCAGGGAAGGGGGAAAATATTCCTAAAACATTCAGAAATAATTTTTTAAAAGGTTAATTTGGTGCGTGGAGCAGGACAACAGTGACAGGGAAGGGCAAGGATAAAGAAGAGGAGAAGGGGAAGAAGAGGAACAGGAGGAAAAAAGGAGAAAAAAAGGGGAAAGAGAAGGAAAGGGAAAGGGAAAGGGAAGGGGAATATCCTGAGTTGGCAGGAATAAACAAGGATCTTCAAGCCCAACTCCTGGCCCTGGACACCCCAATAGCCAAGAGAGTTGCTGAAGGTCCCAAAGATGCAGATGATTTTTCTTAAAATAGATCTATTTCTTTCTATTTATATTCATTCATCCTGGTTATATATTTATTTTATATAAATATATATATATATATATATAAAGTGTAACACTCGTGTATCTGTGTAGCTGAACCCATTGCTCCCTCCCTCCGACCTCCTCACTGCTCCCAGTGACCTCTGGCAACCCAGATTTCTTTAAACATGCCAAAGCCACTCCTTCCAGGATAATTATGGAGCAAAAAAAAAGATTTAAAAACAGAGCTATTCTCATTTATCACGAGCCCAGCAGAAATACTGATGTGTTTGCTGGGTGACACGGTCACTGTCTTGGGGCACGATCTATAATTTTAGGATAATATGAGTTTTGCACTCATTCTGGAGTGCACTGGAGTAGAGTCCCCTCCATCCCCCAGTGGGGATTTAATTGCAGAGCAAAGTTCAAAATGGAACAAAAATCCCTCCAGCCTCTGGTCACAACACTTGAAAAACTATTCTTTGAAAGGGGGAGATGAACAGCCCATAAAATTCTCATCAGATTGATGTAATAAAGCTGCAGCCAGGACAAGCTGATGCTGCCGGAGCTGATGGGACTTGAGAGGGGTTTGAATCTCATCTCCCACGTTTATCTGACACGTGCAGTGGAAAACACCCTGTGCAGCAGCCACCACCTGGGGAGGGGATTTTTATCCATTTTATCCACGGCTAACACAGAATTGTACCTGAAATTCTGTATCTGCCACCACGGGCAACACTCACCATTGCTTGCAGGGAATCCTGGAACGGTTTGGCTGGGAAGGGACATTGAAAATCATCCAGTCCCACATGGGCAGGGACACTTTCCACTGTCCCAGGCTGCTCCCAGCCAATCCAGCCTGGCCTTGGGCACTGCCAGGGATCCAGGGGCAGCCACAGCTGTGCCAGGGCCTGCCCACCCTCCCAGCCAGGAATTCCCAATTCCCAATCTCCCATCCATCCCTGCCCTCTGGCACTGGGAGCCATTCCCTGGGTCCTGTCCCTCCAGCCCTTGTCCCCAGGCCCTCTCCAGCTCTCCTGGAGCCCCTTCAGGCCCTGCCAGGGGCTCTGAGCTCTCCCTGGATCCTTCTCCTCTCCAGGGGAGCATTCCCAGCTCTCCCAGCCGGGCTCCAGCCCTTGGAGCAGCTCTGTGGGCTCCTCTGATCTGCTCCAGAAGCTCCACGTCCTTCCCGTGAGGACCTCAGAGCCTCATTCCAGCAAAATCTAAAGCACAAGGAACAAGTTACCTGCAGCCTCCTCCTGCCTTGTGTGTGCAACAGGAATGAGCTGGGAGTAGAAATCTCCTCTCTTTTACTTCAAAAACCATTCTCCCTTGTCCTATCACTATCTGCCCCTACAAAAACTTCATCCAACTCTATTTTCAGGAAAACAAATGTTCAGGAGAAGATCCACACCCATCCACGGAGGTGCCCAAAACAGGGTGGACCTGTGCTGGAATTTCAGTCTGAGAAGAATATTTCTCACATGAAAAATGGTTTGACTTAATAAAGTAAAAACCAACCACCAAACAAACAGGGACAAAAGGAGCCTTGTTCCCAACTCTGTGATTCCACGAGCACGACCCAGTTCAGGAGACCTCCCTCTTACCCCGGCGTGCCAGGGCACACGCTGGTGGCAAAGTCCTGACGTCAAGGCCCCCGTGAAATGGCACAGAGTGATTCAAGAGCAAGGAAAAAAGAAGGAGGGAGGGGAAAAAAAAAAAGAAAAAGAAAAAGCCCAGTGGAGGAGGCTGAGCACATTGGGATGCAATGCTGCATGTGGATGATCCATGTGTCTGTCCTTGCTCAGGGAAATTACGGAGCGTCTGCTTGCTGACGAGGGAACGGCGCTGCTGGAAAAAGAAGTGGGATTCTTTTATTGCCTTTTATTGGGATTCTAAGTGAGCTCTGCAATGGAAAGTCCGTGCCTTGACGAGGCAGGGGTGGTAAGTGGAGTCGTGAGGAGCTGATACATCAGCACCAGCTATCCCAAAACGCTGCTCCTGGCAGGGCAGGGCCCAAGGTGCTCAGCCCATGGGATACAGGGTGAAGAGCAAATCCTAACAAGCCTGAAAGCCACTGTTTTTCTAAAGTAAACTCGAGGAAGGAAGCTCTTTCCAGTGTTAATAGGATTGCTCAATTAGCTTACTTGAAAGTTTATTAAGTTGGATTGCATCTTGTTCCACCCCCCTGCCACGGGCAGGGATTCACCTCCCACTATCCCAGGTTGCTCCAAGCCCCATCCCAGCCTGGCCTTGAACACTTCCATGGATGTGGGCATCACGTTCTCCTGCCAAACTTTCCCTGTAATTTTTAGCTTTTCGGATATTTGGTGGCTTTATGTTCCATTTAAATGCTGGCACAGCCATACCCAATCCTGTCTAAACCCCTGAGCAGGGAGAGATATTTTCCAGCGACGCTGAACCCAGCTGGAATATCGGGAAACTCTCCAGAGGAGCCAAAAGCTGAGGCCACCTCAGCTCCCCAACACCCCCAGCACTGATGGGCTCAGGAAGGTCTTTGCCAGTGCTGTCCACAATTCCTGCACCAGCAACCCAGAGAAACGTGGATTACTCATTTTTCTATGGCACGGAACAAAGGAAAGCAAAGGTGCATTAGTATTTTTTAAATTGGATTTTCTTTTTTTTTTGAAACGGGATCTTCACAACCTGATTTTGCCAACTGTTCCCCCCTCCCATTCATCGAGCAGCCCTCCAGAGGAGGCTTTCACTGGCTGCTCCTGCCTCCATGGAATCATGAGAAATGGCAGAAAACTCGATTAAGGAATGTGGTTTCCATGATTCATCCAGCACAAAATAGGAAGCATCGGGCAGAAACGCAGCAGCAGAGGAAGGAAGGAAGAAAGGAAGGAAAAGCACTTCTCCAGGGAGCTGTCCTGAGGAGCAGCCCAGCCTCCCTCACCCTCCAGCTCTGGATCACGCTGCCTGCCCTCTCCAGAAAGGCCAAGAGTCCCAGGCTGACAGCAGCCTGCAGTCCTGACTCATCCCCAAGGAATGTGCAAGCCAGAGGAGCTGCTCCTGCCAAAAAGACATCACACCCAGTCAGGGAGCCAGAGGACTGGGAGGGATGATGCATCAGGCAGGGAGAGGAGGATGATGGGCAACCTGAATTCCCAAGCTCTCAGCAGGCAATTCCCCAAGTGCTTGAATGAAGGTTAATCCCTGGAAAGTGACGTTTGGAAACCTCGGGCAGCCTCTCCCCACTCCATAATTGTAAGTGTTGGTCCTTCTCCTACAGAGCCACACAGGATCAATTGCAAAAGGGTGTCCAGAGGAGCTGTGGCTGCCCCTGCATCCCTGGAATTGTCCAAGACCAGGCTGAACAAGGTTTGGGATAGTGGAAAGCGTGCCTGCCCATGGTAGGGGTGGAATAAGATTGGTCCCTTCCAACCCAAACCATTCCAGGATTCCATGATTCCCTTTTGGCTCTGCCTGTTGTCCCAAACTCATGAATGAACACAAAACCCTTTTAAAAGACTTTCACACCTCCAACCTTGGGCCTGGATCTGCCTCACCCATCGCAGGCCCTGGGGCAGGACATGAGGGATGGGGACAATTCCTGCTGCAGAAACTCTGGAGCTGGACAAAGCTCTGTGGAGCATCAGCCAGGAGGGGAAGCTGAGCAAGACAAGGACAGAGCTTCTTCCAGGCAATTTCATAAAAGCCCAGACTTTCTAATTGAATTGGAGTTTCAGCAATTAACCCTTCCCAAAGTAAGTGTGCCTGCAGGGAGCAGGGGAAAAGAAAGAAAACAACCATCAGCCAAGCAGGTGGAATGGGCGGGGAATATATTTAAAATCTATTGGCAAGATGGATTTTTTTGGGTGCTGTCAGGATGTTCTGCAAGCTAAAAATCAGCTGAGGTTGTAAAGGGGAAGATTTCTGCAGCTGCTGGTGTGGCTGGTTTTTTATGTGCATCCCCTCCCAGAGCTGTTCTCAACACGTTGGCCAAATTCAGCCAGAATTTTACCAAAAAATGGAGGTCTCCCAAAATCCCACCTGGTCTGGAAGAGTGGGATCAGTGCTGGCACAGGGCCATGCCCAGCACACAATTCCCAGCTGAGGTTCACATCTGAATGTCCACAGAGTGAGAGCTGCAACTTCGCTGGAAAATGGGGTGAATGAAAGAAAAACCAAGATCAGTTCTTCAGAAATTTAAAAAAAAAAAAAAAAAAAAAAAAAAAGCTTTTCTCTGGTTTTCTGGGCACTTTTCACAGTCTGTCCCAGCAATTCTATGGGGTAGAAGCTTCAGCCTTGTGCAATGTGTCAAAAACAAACTTGAGCAAGAAAACTAAATTACAGCAACTCTGCTAAAATTCCATCCAACAGGAATTTGGGGGTCTCAGCATTTTTCCAAATTACACAGCATAAACCCCTGAAAGCCACAGGAACATTCAGAACTGAATCCCACCAGCTGAGTTTTGCTCAGCTTTGTTTCTCTGCCCCTTTCTAAGCAATCAGTTCATCCACATTTCAGAATGACAATGAAGAAATGCAGCTTCTCCAAGATGTTTTCACACCACGAGACTTTTCTCCCCCCAGGCACACCCAGGGCTGGATGCTGGGCTGAAGTCAGTGAGTTCCACAAGAGCCGTAAATCTCCTTCCTTCCCTTCATCTGTCAGAAAAACCACCATTAAAAAAACTCCCCCAACACCCAAACCAGGAGCTGGTGGTGTTGGCGTCCCTGGTGATGTTGAAACAACTGAAGTTTGCAGTGCAAATAATCCCTCATCTTTCCCAACTCAGTAAACATTCCCCACATCCACAATTTCAGGCAGCTATCCACAATCCTTTTTTTTTTTTTTTAACACATCAAAGACCAAGGGTTAAAATCCAAGTGCCTGGTTTGCTGAATCATGGAATCACAGAGTGGTTGGGGTTGGAAGGGACCTTTAAAACCATTTCATTCTCAAGAGGCATCACATCCTTCCAGTGAACCAGGGTGCTCCAAGTCCAACACGGCCTTGAACATTTCCAGGGATTCTATTCTGAGCACAGTTTCCCTGAGTTTTTGTATGGTTTAGACAGACTCAGCAGATGCCTGGGTGAAACACAAGCCCTGATTGAGAGGAAAATAGAAGAAAAAGGGAAAGAAAAAAAAAAAAAATTTAAAAAAAAGGGGAAGTGCATGAATGTGATGATTTCTATGATTTTTCAGCTCCCCACACCGGCTTCCCCACGTGCCTTATGTCAAATCGAGGGAGCTGGAAGAGGAAACTACTGATTTGGGCTGGGTGGGAGCAGCAAACCCAACAATTTCCTGTCTGTGGTGTGACAAACCCAGGCTCTGGGATCTGCAGGAACACCAGCACCCCCTCACGCCCCGCGCTCCTTCGGGACCCGCGAGCTCGGCCGGGCTCTTTCCACCCATATCAGACAGCTCACAGTGACAGAATTAAAACAAAATAAATCCATAAAAAAGAAAATCGCAATTGTTTTGGCCTCTAAAGAACTGTCACTGCTCTAAGGACAAATACGAGTTGCTGTGACTGCCTCTATGTGGCTTTGACCTCCCTCCAGCCTGAATTCCTCTGGTCATTGGCAGCTCAGCTGAATATTCCACTCAGGCTCACAAAGGAGACTTTATCTGAACCACGATCACTCTGAGCCCACGGAGGAGCTTCCTGGAGTCCAAATCTGGATGTAAAGGACTGAGCCAGCCCCTCAATGTGCATGGCTGGGGTGTGTGCTCACAGTCACCAAAAATGTGCTGTCTGGAGGGTGAGGATCAGCACAGGCCACAGGTGAAGGGATGAACCAAGCAGCAAGATGGAAATGCAGGGAATGGGAGCAGCTCTGCTGGTCTTCTTGAGGATGCTGCTGAAGTGGAAGCATCCAGCAAGGGACCAATTCCAATCCAGAGCAGCCCAAAATCCTGCCTGGATCCAGAGCAGGTGCTCAGCAGGTGCCAGATCCCCCTCTGTGCTCACCATCTGTGCCAGCTGGGCAGGTTTTGCTGTTTGAAAGCTTGGGAAGAGATTTTCCAGGGAAATCTGGAGCGGGGTCAGTGCCTGCCCAAAGCACAGCAAACACCACCCCCGTTTGTGACATTACTCAGGACAAGCTCTCAGCACCCAGCCCCAAAGGGAACACAAAGAGCTGCCCGAGGGTTCAATGGCACTTGGAGTCCTCTCAGGGCCATCATGCACTTAGAAAGCAACACTGAGGAGTGACCAGGGCTGATTTTGAAGGAAAAAAATCCTTCTGATCTCAGGTGGCAACTGATGGACAGGTGAGCAGCTGTGGATGTCCCAGGTGAAGGTGCCCGGGTGACACTGTGGGCACAGATTGGAGAAATGCCCCGAGTCAGGCCTGGCAGCGAGGCTCAGACACCTAATTCTGGGAAGTGTGGCTACAGTCAGAGAACCCCAGAATGGTCTGGGTTGGAAGGGAACTCAAAGCCCATCTCATGCCACAGCAGGGACGCCTCCCACTGTCCCAGGCTGCTCCAAGCCCTGTCCAACCTGACCTTGGACACTTCCACAGCTGCTCTGGGCACCCTGGGCCAGGGCCTGCCCACCCTCCCAGCCAGGACTTCCCAGTTCCCAATCTCCCACCCATCGCTGCCCTCTGGCACTGGGAGCCATTCCCTGGGTCCTGTCCCTCCATGCCTTGTTCCGAGTCCCTCTCCAGCTCTCCTGGAGCCCCTTCAGGCCCTGCCAGGAGCTCTGAGCTCTCCCTGGATCCTTCTCCTCTCCAGGGGAGCACCCCCAGCTCTCCCCGCCAGGCTCCAGCCCTTGGAGCATCTCTGTGGCCTCCTCTGGATTTGCCCCAGCAGCTCCATGTCCTTCCTGTGCTGGAGTCACCAGATGGGGATGCCTCATTCCAGCCAAGTGCAAAGCAGAAGGAACAAGCCACCTACAAGAGAAGCCCTGCAGCCTCCTCCTGCCTTGTGTTTACAACAGGAATGGGCTGGGACAAGGACGCTGCATTTCTCTCTCCCATAGCCTTAAGCTGTTTCTAAGAGCTCATTCCAGTTGCAAGGCAAAGAATTTCCCCAGCCAGTCTCACGAGGGCCTGGAGTGTTTATAAGCACTGCAAAACCTCAAACACAAACCTGGGCAAATCAATGACGCTGCACTTTGTTGGTGTTTTATTCATAAACCTTTCAGGGGTCCATTAAGGAGAGGAAACTTCACAGGCAGAACAACACTAATATTTAGAATTGATCTTGCAAGGAAGGGAGCTGAAATCCTTGGAAGATAACACAGTGAATTCTATTTGCTGGTAAAAAGAGCCCCTGGGGTGCATCCCGGACACATCTGTAGCCTGAAACCACTTGGAAAAAAAAGAGGTTGAAGTGCTACAACCAAAACTGCATAGGACAACTCCCGTGCCATGCCTCGGGTGACATCCCACCCTCTCCCAGGTGACCCAAAGGAGATAGTGGAGGAGCTGCCAAAGGGAACAATGGATGTTAAAACCAGTGGCACAAACCCTTATCCCAGCTTCCATTCACAAAACAAGCCCCAAGGCTTCAGGAGATGTCATCACTGCCTGCTAGTGTCAGCCTGTCTGAGGGCAGAGGGTTTGATCTGACATTTATCCACTCAGCTCTCCTGCCCAACCCGGGTCACTAAAATAGGGATGCCACCACACCACCCATCCTTAACCCCGTCTGTTCCAGAAGGACATAAGTAATTCCAAATCTTGCTGGGTTTTCCTTCACTCACTTATCTGTTTTCCTCAGGTACAAGCCCAAAAAGGTGCTCAGTGGTCCCAGCAAACCCTGGGAGCTGGAGTCGCCTGCCACCCATATCCTGCCTGTAAAAGAATCCCAGAGAGAAATCCACATTTCCATCACAAAACTTCTAGCCACGGACTTTCTGAATCTGCTCAGTGCACATTTAGGTCATCTGTCTTAGGCTGTGCCTCTGCCAGACACCATTTGTCCCCCCTGCCCTGTTTCTGTCAGCTAGTCCTTTATTCCCACGGGCAGACAGAGCATCCCCCATATATCCTACAGAATTCCATAAACCCCACAGAGCTCCTCCCAAGCACGTTTCAAAAAAAGCAGGATTTTTTAAATTCCATGTGTTTAAAACAGCCTCAAGTTGACAACAACAATAACCTGCGTTCACTTCCTTCCTTCCTCTGCTCCCAGTGATTTTAAGCCTCGCTTAATTTTTTTGTTTGTTTGTAAGTCAATAGTGGCAAAATTCCTAAAAAACCATGAGAGAGCACCAGGAGTTTCCAGTACAGACCCCAGCCCTCACAGAGCAACTAAACACTGCTGCTCTTAAAACCTCAGCAGATTTTTTGCTTATTTTTCAGAGATGACTTTGCCAAGAACTTGGCACGGCTCAATTAACGGAGTGGCTTAATGCAGCGGGTGATGAATAACAGGGGGAGCCAACAGGTCATTGCAATTCACTTGAGTTACCAGAATCCCTATTCTGCTGCTTGGGCTTCCTCCAATCCCTGCAGCAGCCACGGATTTTAATTGCCTGTTCCCAAAGAGTCCGACTGCAGCCGCTCCGCGCAGGCAGGGACCGAGTCCGTGGGATTTATGGAAACCTGCAGCCCTGAAGTTAAGGAGGAGAGACTTTGCTGGACTCCTGCCTCATCCCAACAGGATATTTACTGCACTCTTTCTCCTACAAACATCAATAAATGCTGATGTAAATCAGGTTTTTTTTCCCTTTTCCAAGCTCTCCTTGCTGCTGGGAGGAGGGAAGGGATTTCTTGCCCCGCTCACTAAGGGTGAAGAGCTTCTATCAGCACCCTACCATCAGAGTTTGGCTGATCTGATGCAAATTCCCACCGATGTCCTAAACTTCAGTGGAACTCCGGGCAGGCCACAGAAATCTCCTTTCCAAAGCCTGCAGGATTCGTCCCAAAGGATGGAGCAGGCAAACTCCAACCCAAGGCACAAACCCTTCCTCCCCCAGCAGTGTGCAAGGGGAGCAGCCCACAGGGAAACACAGAAATGCAAGGAAACTTCATTTTTAGGAAATTTCCCTAAAACTCACAGCAGGATATCTGCTCAGCAGGAGAAGA
>VWZN01005579.1:34346-44935 GCA_013396955.1 Regulus satrapa | reverse complement strand
GGCTCGGCTCTACACAGCTCGGCTCAGCCCGGCTCCGCTCATCCCCGCTCAGCTCTTCCCATCCCGGCTCGGCCCAGTTTATCCCATCTCGGTGTATCCCGGCTTGGCTCTGCCCAGCCTCAGCTTCATCCCAGCTCAGCTCATCCTAGTTTATCTCATCCCAGCCCGGCTGTGCCTGGCTTTGCTCAGCCCAGCCTGGCTCGGCTCGTGGCCGCTGGTCCTGGGGCATCCGGAGTGGGAAATTTGGGAACCAGCCTGGAGAGCATCCATTAGGGCTGGCGGAACCTCGGCGTCCCAAACACGTGTGGGTTCCATTCCACCCGTGCCCCACCTACACCCTTTGGGGTGTTTTTTAACCCTGGCCCCAAATTCATGAGGAAAAATCCTTGCCGCTTGGCAAAACCCTACCTTGGCATAGTAGCCCGTTCCCCCGTTGAGGCTGGGAGATGGGCTGGTTCCCTCCATCCTCATAATCTGTGTGAATATGGGAAATGGGACCTGTCTTTAAATAAAAGGGTCTGAACCGGCACAAATGGAGGAAAAAAAAATAAAAATTATCCGTTTCCTGTAGCTCCTCCACCCAGTGATACACACATCCCGCCAAGCAACCACGCTTCCTGAAAATCCAACCCGCGGAAGGGGCTGTGGTTTGAGCTCCAGCGCCGGGGATGTATCCTGCCCCGTGCCAGGTGATGGGAAGTCACATCCCGGCAAAGCTGTGCCCGCCCGGGCAGCCTCAGGGATGGCTCTGCCAGCCAGTCCAGCGCTGTCTCCGTGAACACCATTCCCACATGGAATGGTGGTGGGAGCTTTAGGAATTGTGGCGTGATTTGGGTTGGAAGGGTCCTTAAAGACCATCGGGTTCCAACCCCCTGCCATGGGCAGGGACAACTTCCACTAGACCAGGTTGCTTTGGCACCTCACAGACAACAAAACCTCGTAGCCAGAGGGTAAAATTTTCCACTTCTCGCTTTGCTGTTATAATGCAGATATTTATAAAGGCTGTTCCTCTGCTTTAATACCTAATATACCTTTAATACTAATAAAACCTTTCCTGAGGTCACTCTGGCCAGACTTAGCCAGGTTTTATCCAAGGGTTTTTTGCTAACGTGGCTGACGCTGCCAGAGGGAAATCGGGTGACGCTGCAGCAGGTGAGCTCCCCCCTCAAAACCCTCCTGGGGCCTCAATCCCCGGTCAGAGGAACCCCCATTTCCATCCCCCGAATGTGGAAGCCGGAGCGTGATTTAGAGGGTGACTCTGGAGCGCAGGCGAAAGCCGCTCTGTAACAACAAAGCTTTCCCAGATGCTATCTCCGTGTTCCTCCAGCCTCAAACAATAGGGCAATAAATAGAAAGGGTTACTCTCGGCCCGGCGTGTTGGACGAGGTTCCCAGCTGATGCAATTGGATACGGCCCCGCAGAGCTGGTAACCTTTTAGTGCAGCTGGCTGCATGCTGAGGAAAGGCTCCTTCTGCTCCTGAACCCGCTGGCAGAGTTTCCCTGTCCCTGACGAAGCCCCTCTCCCCGCATCTCCATCCCGGGGGGATTCCTTTCCTATGCGGAGGGAGAGGCTCCCTGAGCTGCAGAGCTGGGCCGAGTGGCAAAGCAAGGTCAAAAATGCACCGGCGCAACTCTTGCGTCAGAGCCAGCCAAGCATCCCCAGGGCTCTTCCCACTGTTTGCAACAAGTCCTCGCTCCCTACCAGCAGCAATAGCCAAATAAGGTCCCGAAACGCATGGCTGCTTCCATCGGGATTGGGATGACACCTACCAGACCTGCCCACATCTGCCCCTTCTCCGGGAAAACCAGGATACTTTTCCAGTGAAACGGCTCCGTGGGCATCCTTGGGAAACCAGCGGTGAAGCTGAGCGACAATTTCCCCGTGTCCCCTTTTTTTTTTTTTTTCCTTTTAAAGCTCGTGACCTCTGTTTTGGTTTTTAAAGTGTTATGGGCAGTTGTTGAAAGCAGCTGGCGTTCCTGCCCGTGTTCCTGCTTGGCTGCTCCGGGCAAGCCGGTCAGACTGGCTCTTCCCAGGGTGACCAGCCGTGGAGCTCTGCCCTGCACATGTGGGTGCCTTTGCTGGGTGGCTGGAGCTGGGAAGGCAACAGGACTGAGTGCCTGGCCTGTTTCCATACGCAGAGACAGAGAAATTCCCCAAATCTCTGTGTAAACAAAGGCTCTGTTGCCTCAAATGCTCTGAACACGACATGCTCTGCCCTGGCGGTGAGCAGCCTCCTGTCACCTCTCTGCTGTCACCTCTTCCCTGTCTGCAGCTTCTTTCTTAATAAGGATGCAGCTTCTTAAAAAGGATGAAGTTTCAGGGAAAAAAAACAAAAAACCCACCAAAACAACCAAAAAGGAAAAATGCAGATGCTTGTTATTCCCTTCACTTTTTGTGTCTCCAACATTTCCCAGCCCATCTTCCCCCTTCCAAACTGATGCCACTGGTGCCCCTTCTTCACGTGGGGTTTGCAAGCTCTTTACTCCACAAAACCACAGAGTCACAGAATCTGTTTGGGTTGGGAGAGACCGTAAAGACCATCTCACTCCAACCCCCCACCCTTCTGCCTCCAAGTGTCTTTTGGACGCAGCCAAGGCTGCTGTTTCACAAATGACCATTTCCCAGCAGGGACAAGGTCACACCAACTCTGTTTCCTTGTTTATTCCTGGCCTGACTTTCGTTCTTCCCTGATTTTGTCATTTCAGAAACATCCACATGACGTGGCTCTTTTATTTTTCTGGAGGTAAAGGCAGAGCGATGACGCTGCCGTGGCTGCAAATGTGCCACCACCTGGGCCGTGCACGGAGTTAATCCAGTGTTCCTGTAATGAAAGGATGAAGGATATTTGGGATGAGCATCTCCAAGTGGCACAGCAGATGGGGGGGTTTAGTCTTTCTAAGTTGTGATTGCGATTTGGTTGCTCCAAGCCCCATCCAGCCTGGCCTTGGACACTGCCAGGGATCCAGGAGCAGCTACAGCTTCTCTGCACCAGGGTCTGCCCACCCTCCCAGCCAGGAATTCCTTCCCAATATCCCATCCAACCCTCCCCTCTGGCACTGGGAAGCCATTCCGCCTCATCCTGTCACTCCATGTCCTACTCCATGTCCCTTTTCCGATGGCCAAGGCCACATGGGGATGAAGCCGTGGACCAAGATTCAAAATCATCCAGCCTGGTCCTTCATGCCCAAAGGTTACAAAATAATAAAATAGAATCCTGGAATAGTTTGGTTTTGAAGGGGCTTTAAAAATAATCTCCATCCCCCCTGCCATGGGCAGGGACACCTTCCATAGACCAGGACACTCCAAGCCCCATCCAACCTGGCATGGAACACTTCCAGGGCATCCACAGCTTCTCCTGGCAGCATCTGGAATAAATCTTAGGCTGCAAGAGATAGCTACGCTGAGATAAGAGGCACAAAGCTGGATTGAGGTACCTCCTCCTTGGCAAGCCAAGCTGAGGTTTCGAGGCCCTCCAGCTACAAATTCCCCTCTCATTTTCCTGCCTGTAGTTCCTGAAATCAGCCACGGTGTGCTGGAGCCTGCCGGGCTTGTGCTGCAGGACAAAACCTCCCTGCAGGGCTCTTCTCTGTCCCCTCTTCACCTTCTTTCCAGGTGTTTGGGTCAACTAAGCTCTCGAAGCCTCAGGCTGGGAGGTTTTCTCCTCCTCAGTCAGCTCTTCAATACACAGCACTGTGCTGGTTCTCTGGCTGGGCCTGTGTCAGGCACTGGTTTCCTGCTGACATTAATTCCTGTGCTGTCATTTATCTTTGAGCCGTTTTCTGTGTCCTTCTGATGTTTCTAGCTGCCAGGAGTGACCTTTGCTGAGTGTGACTCTTGCTTTGGTCCACACAGGAAGCAACGTGCCCCAAATAGTTTTCTGGTCATTTGTCCCCAGTGTCAGGAGTGTCCTTGAATTTTGTGTCCTTCTGGAAGGGCTGGCAGGTTCTAGAGCATCCTAAAACATCCCTTGGAGCCAAAGGGAGCTGTTAGCTGAACATTTGAATCCATGTGATGGAGAATTTGGATAAATCCCAGGTAAATTCTCCTAAAAGCTGAGTCATCTCCAGGGCTGCAAAATATCCCTGCACCTCCCTGCCTGGTGCCTGAGTGTCTCCCAAGAGCCATGCCCAGGAATCCCTCCCATTGCTGCTCTTCCTCTGCACCACCTGTGCCTGACTGATGGTTTTGGGACCACTCATCACCCTCACCTTGTGACTTTCCCGTGGTGAATGCTGCACAGGGATGCAGGAATTCATCCCTCTCGGGTGCTGCCGTCCACATCCATCATGCAGACATCTCCAGAACCCTCAGGGATGTTTGACCATCTCTTCTGTCCAGTTCAAAGGCTCAATCATCTCCCACACCCCCCTCTTCTCCCACAATATGCAACATATTAAACCACTTTCTATTGTCCATCGGATTTTTTGAGCCTTTGCCACTCCCGTTCTGGCTTTTCTCCACCTCCAGAAGGCCTCCTATTCTTCTGTCTTTACAAATACCAAGTCCAGGCTGGAAGGCTGGATTTCTCCCGTGGAGCTGGGGCTCAAAGAAAATCCAAATGTCAGGCAACACTCAATCACCATCCCTGGGGCTGGTGACACTGGGGTGTCAGAAGTAACACCCTGAATCATTTATCCCCTGTTAGTCAGCAAGAAGAAACACCACAAATCCCAAATAATTCATCTGATGGATCTGACATTTCTCTGGCCAGATAGTGGGAAACATCTATTTGGGAATGATTAACTGGAGGGAAAAAAAAACAACCCAAAAAAACAAAAACCCAAATTCCACCATCAATTATTCACAGCTGCTCTTCAGGCTCTTTAAAAACAAGCCACTTGATGGGAAGCTGTGGGAACTCACCCTGTGCTGGCACCCTGCAGGTCTCCCAGGTGGTGAATGAGGGGAGGAAAACTGTCCCCAACACCCTGAGTGGCTCCAGAGGGGCAGCCCCACAGCAGCAGCCCAGCCCTGGCACCGACCCATCCCGTTATCTCCCCAGCCCCAGCTCTTCCCTTGCCAACGGTTGGGGAAATTGGCTCCCAGCCCATCAGTTTTCCCTCTCTGAGGGGGAGGTGAAGCTGATCTGCCAGGCTTTTTTAGGGAACTGAGGCCTGGGGCATCCCTGAGACACGCTGGACCATTCCCACTCTATGGATGCGCTCTGGAGCTTGGTAAAAATCCCGAAATTGTGGAATGGAGAAGGAAATCCAGCCCTGGGGATGGGGCTGGCCAGTGGTGCTCAAGTGACATGAGGATGGTGATGGATTTTCCTACTGGTGAAGCGCCAGCAGCCCCAGCCTGGGCCACCCATCCCCTCTGGATGGCACTGGGATGCTCCATGCTGGCTCCACCAGCAACCCACTTGGTGCTGGGGTNGAGCAGCAGCCCCATAAATCCCACCTGTCCTATAAATCACACCCTCTGGATAAATCCCACCTGTCCTATAAATCACACCCTCTGGATAAATCCCACCCCTGCTGCGGGAAGCTGTGAGGAGGAGGAGAGAAAGAGAGGAGGAGGAGGGCACCAAGGACGGAGCTGCTGGGCTTTGTCTGCCTTTGCTCATGCGCTGCCAGAGACCAAAAAGCACCAAAGGAGAGTTTTGATCGATTCCCATGTCAGAGCTCTGTGAGAGCTGGCTGAAAACAGGTCCCTGAGCAAAGCACCNTCCCAGCCCATCAGTTTTCCCTCTCTGAGGGGGAGGTGAAGCTGATCTGCCAGGCTTTTTTAGGGAACTGAGGCCTGGGGCATCCCTGAGACACGCTGGACCATTCCCACTCTATGGATGCGCTCTGGAGCTTGGTAAAAATCCCGAAATTGTGGAATGGAGAAGGAAATCCAGCCCTGGGGATGGGGCTGGCCAGGGGTGCTCAAGTGACATGAGGATGGTGATGGATTTTCCTACTGGTGAAGCGCCAGCAGCCCCAGCCTGGGCCACCCACCCCCTCTGGATGGCACTGGGATGCTCCATGCTGGCTCCACCAGCAACCCACTTGGTGCTGGGGTCCTGTCCCCACCCCACAGCCCCACAAAAATGCTCTGAGATGGGTTTATCCTTCATCCCCATGACCAGCAGCAGCTCAGGGAGGGGAATGGGGACACCCAGAAGTGGAGAGTAGTTGGGATATCCTTGTGGGAGCCACACTTGTGGACCAATTATCCCCTAAAATCTCCCATCTCCCTTTAATGTGGCATCCTGAGAAGGGCCCGTGTGTCCTCGAGCTCCTTAAGGATGGGGTCTGCTGTCCCCAAGCCCAGCCAGAAGGAAGGAGAGGCCAGCAGCAGAAACACCTCCTCTTGTTCCCATTCTGATCCCAGAAACATCCAAAACCTCAGGAATAAGTGACCTGAAGCAAGCCATGCAGGTGCAGGGNTCTGTGAGAGCTGGCTGAAAACAGATCCCTGAGCAAAGCACTGACACCACGGGAGCATTTGGGGGCACAGCCCTGATGGAGGAGGACACTTCCACCCTGTGTGAGGCACCCAGATTTGCCCCAGAGCCCAAGTGACAGACCAGGGGGGGTGACTCAGCATTGGCCCCTACAACCTCTTCACTGGGGCGCCCATGGGGCTCTCTAGCCCCCCAAAATCTCCGCTGTCTTGGTTTTAACCAAAGCAAATGATACCTGCCCATAGCAGGGGGGTTGGAACGAGATGGTCTTCAAGGTGCCTTCCAGCCCAAACCCTTCTGGGATTTTGGGAATTCTATATCCTGGCTCTTCTTGCTGTGTTGGGGGAGGGCTGTGAGCACAGGCCACCGAAATTCATATCAGGATCATATCCTGCAAGGAATGGCTGCAGCCAAGGGAATCCCAGCAATTTTCTCCCATTTTCCAGATGGAGCAGTCCAGGCAGGACACCCCAGAGGATGCAGATCCCGACTGGAGCAGGGATCACGCCGCCCAGGAGGGCTGGGGCCGTTCGCTTTGTGAAGAAGCGCAAACAGCCCCTGTGTGCAGCGCTGGTTAAAAAGTAACCCCAAATCGCTTCCTTTTGAAGGGGAATTAACACTGGGAGGCTGCAGGGAAACAGGGGGGCTGTGCCCTGATGGACACCGAGCTCGGATTTCCCGGCCACATCCACATCTCTGCACCGTGGATCGCTCCGGCTCTCAGAGAGGAGCTGAAAAAAGGGATTTGGGCAAAAATCCATCTGTGGAAAGGGGTTGATACCTTTTCTTTGTCCTTCAGACACCTGAGGTGCCCCGAGAAGCTGCAGCACATTGGGGAACCTGTTGTGCTGGGGGAAGGGGGAGATGGATGACGCCCAGACAGCTGCATGGCTTTGTGCTTTTCCAGCTCCAGCCTTCACCGGAAAGATCGGATGCGAGCGGGATGGTAATGCAGTTAGCGCTGGAAAAATAGAGACAGAGCAGGGCAGAGAGGTTTAATAAGGTCGATGTTATTGAATCAGCTGGGTGGGATGAACTTTGTCTCCGAGCAGAGCGCTCTGAAGCGATCAGCAGCTCCCCCGGGAGAGGGAGGTGGGCTCTCAGCTGGCCAGGAGTGGGCAATCGTGTTGGGATTACCCCAAATCCCACAGAATCCAGGGGGGTTTGTGAGCTCCTGGGAGACACACGGTATCTGCAGCCGAGGGTCCTGTGGTGCTCCTGGTGCTGCCCCACATTCCCTGCAAAATAAGGGTCAGGTGGGCTCATGGAGGCACTGAGGACTCCCAGTCCCAGTTCCTCAGCAGATCCTGGTGGGACAGGTGAGTGACCAGTGAGGAAAGGTTGAAAGAATTCAGGCTGTTTACCCTAGAGAAAGAAAGAATGATGATAACATCTTCAGGTAGATAAAAGAGGGTTTACCTAGGGAGGGTGGGATGGAAGAGGAAGGAAATGCCCTGTTCTGTCTTTCCACAAGGAATGGGCAAAAATCAGTGGACAGATCACCTGGAGAAAGACTCAGACTGGCTTTTTGGGGAGGCTGCTTAGATGTGAGGGAGTGAAGGAGTGATCCCCACCGTCAGAGGGGTTTAAAAGCCAGGAACAGGAGTGGTCACTGTGCCTGCTCTGTGCCAGCAAGGCTCTCCCACCTTCTCTGTCCAGAAAAACCTTTTGGCAGCTCATTGCTTGAGCTGTAGGACGCTGGAGCTGCAGCAGCTTCATTCCACCTTCACGTGGCAGCCCTGTCCATGGCAGCAGGGTTGGAACCAGGTGATCTTTAAGGCCCTTTCTGAACCGTTCAGTCATTCTGCCATTCTCTACCAAGGTGGGTTGAAGTTGATGCCAGGCACAGCCTCGCTCCAGTCCCTCTTGCAGGTAAATCTCAGCACACGGACACTCAGCAGGAAGAGTCCAACTCAGTCCCTAGGAGAGGAAACTGCAGGAACCAGCTGGGGCTTGGAAAAGGGGGAAAAAACCCTGCAGCCAGGAAAGAAAATAACCTGCTGGATCGAGAGCTGCCTGTCAGTGATGGTTGTTTAAACATGGCAGAGAATCAGAGCGCTCGAGGAGCTGGATGTGTGTGCAGGAGGACGGGAGATGGAGGTGGATGCCAGCATTTTCTGGCAGGGCTGGGGTGGAATTATCCCTCAGCTCCTTAGATAGCGAGGCGGAGATTCCGACGCGCAGGAATGCGCTGCGAGACGCGGCCGTGCAGCCGTGGGAGGGTGGGAGGAGAAGCCAAGGCCCATGGCAGCAGGATGGGAAACATCCTGGAGACGAGGAGAAAATCAGGTCAATGCTCTGAAGTGGCTTACCAGGCCATCAGGAGGAGGCTCTTGGGATGGGGAATGGCACAGAGGGGGGGAATCGGTTCCGGTGAGAAGAGGCCACTGTGGCAGAGGTCACGGAACTGTAGGATCCTGGAATGGTTTGGCTTGGAAGGGAGCTTAAAGCTCATCTTGTTCCGTCCCTACCATGGCAGGGACACGTTCTACTAGTCCAGGTTGCTCCAAGCTGTGCCCACCATGGTGTGGAGCGCTTCCAGGGATCCAAGGGCAGCCACAGCTGCTCTGGGCCCCTGTGCCAGGGCCTGCCCACCCTCACAGGGAAGAATTCCTTCCCCATATCCCACCTGACCCTGCCCTCTGGCAGTGGGAAGCCATCAGCCCTTGTCCCATCAGAATGGAGGGCGGTTATTCCCCGTGATGGATGTTGTGCTTTCGGCTGGGATCTGCAGGTTCCTGGGGACCAGGAACGGGAGGAACAAGTGGGAAGTTCAGTGCCACCTTCTCAGGGATGGACGGGGGGCACTGGGCGGATTTGGGATCCCCAACTCAGACTCTTGCTGCTCTCCCACCTTGGCAGGTCAAGTGATGAACGGCCAGGGATTTATCACCTTGCTTGGCTCCCAAAGCTCTCTGCACCGAGCACTGCCTGCTTTAGGGAAGCCTCATCCAACAATCATAGTCCTGACACAACTGGATTTTTTCTTTTTTCTTAAAGGAAAAATCCATGAGATTGTGATGTCAGAGTACTTTTTCCAAGGCTCTGCTCCCCTGTCCTTCCTTGCAGGGCTGTGGAGTGGCCAGGCTTTGCTTCCAGCTCTCCAGTGGGTTTGGGACACTGGAGGTGCTGCCAGCTGAACAAGGATGGGTCATTCCAGCATTTGTTCCTTGCGAGGAAACACCTGTGCCTCCTCCTCCTCCATCTCCCAAGTGATGACACCGCGTGGTGACAGAGCCAGGATGTGAAAAAACAGTGATAGCAGCACTGGAAAGGAAAAGGGAAAAAACCCACAGTAAAAACCCCCAAAGTTCCATCAAATCACTTGGAAATCAGGCAGCATCTTGCAGGATTCACTCCTGGATCAGCCCTGCCATGTGGGAGGGAGGAGGCTGTAAATGACCTGTCCTTCCTGGAAGAGACCCCAGTGGAAAGGTGGGATCTGCTGTCCAGCAGAACGAGCCCCTCCTTAGGAGAACCCAAATCCTGGGAGCAGCAGGTGGCTGCTCAGGTGGCTTTGGCAGGTGACACCACAGCTGCCCCCTTCCGTACCCAACCTGCTTGCGGTCGTGGCAGGTGGCATCCCAGCTGGCACAGGGAAGAGATGATTCCCTGTTTTGAGGAGGGAGAATGAGAATCCCAATTTCTTTTCCCTGGGAGAGGTGCCGGGGTCAGGCAGGGCCACCCCGCTGTGTCCTCTGTGTCTTCTGCCACCAACCCACCACCAAGGGACGCGCTGCAGGAGAGTCACTCAGCTGGAACAGCTTTCTCTGGAACATTCCCAGCGTGGAGAAACTCAGAGTCCACTTTCCAGGCAAGGCTGTAGGAAATGAGAAGTGCTACAAGAGAGAGGCTGGCACGTTCCTGCCCTCCTGCATCCCACAAGATCCAACAGATGGGAGCTGTCCTGTGAGGAAAAACAATTTAAAGGGAGGAAAAAAAAAAAAAAGGCAGGAGATGTTCTTTGCAGGATAGCTGCTCCAGAGATCGTGGGTGACATTTCCAGCAGGGCAAGGAACGCTGCAGGGTCATATCCCAGCTAATAGAGGGAAGATTTGGGCTCGTTTCCAGGCACTCTGGCTTCAGGCCAGTCACTTAACTCTCAGCATCTCAGTTCCTGCAGCTGGAAGAGAGGAGGATTTTCTTTTCTTTTTCTTTTTTTTCTTTTCTTCTTTTTTTTCATGGGATTTTTTT
>VWZN01005579.1:0-15006 GCA_013396955.1 Regulus satrapa | reverse complement strand
TAAATGTTCAACGACACAGGAGATGTGTTTATGAAATGACCTTTGAGAGCAGCACTCCTCTCCTGGTTATGATTCATAAACAAAAGACTTAATGAATTTATTTGTATTTTAAGCAGTAGCTGAGCCAAGTAATCATCCATTCAACTTAGCACTGCAGTATTTTCATAATTAAGTAGGGGGAAAAAAAAAAAAAAAAAGCTGAATGAGTCAAGAGAAGTGAGGCAGCAGAGCCCTTTTGTGCTGGGCACAAAGGAACGTGAGGCCCAGGCTGGACCTTCCTCCAGAAGAGTTTCTGCAGCCTTGGCCGAGTGAGAAATGCTGAGGAACCCTGGAGCGTTTTGGGCCAGGACAAGGCCAGATTTAAATGGATTTCTATGTCAGTCCTAAGGAGCAGCTGAGGCACATCCTGCTCTCCTCTTCCCTACCATGACTGAAAATCATCCTACAACAAAAAAATTCCTATTTTCATACACCAGAGGCACGAAGGGGTTGGTGTCAAACCATTCCCCCACGTTCTTCAGCCCTTCATCCTTTAACTCCAACTCCTCCTCCCAGGCTGGTGGGGCTGTGATTCTAAATCCTAAATTTACAACGGGGTGTTGGCTCTGCTTTTATCCCCCACAGCTCCTGTTGGTCCAACAGGTAATTCCATTATCCCATCTGAGGAGAAGCAGAGGAAGAAAGACAAAGATCCCTCCCTCAAGCTCCCACTCTGGTAGCTTGTCCAGTATTTTATCAGAGTACAACACACCCCATATCTTCATGTCTTGTGAGATTTTTCCTCCTCATAGACTCAATTATTTAATTTCCTCTAATATTAAGCAGAAACAAAACATCTCCCTGCCAGTAAGAGCAAGAAAAAGGATGAACTGCAGTGGAAATGGCACTTGAAGATTACAGCCCTGTCCCATCTATTCAGGTAGATAAAGTCCTCTTTATCTGAAGTTCCTTCCCCCTTTTCTCTTCTCCTCTCCATCTAAAAAGCAACTGTCCAAAAACCCTTCAGTTTCAAGGCAACTGAGTGAAGAATAATCTTTCCCAGAGCTGGGGGAGGACCAGCTTGACTCCAGCTTCCTTGATGGGAGAGATAATAGCCTGACACATGCTTTCAAGCAGTGATGAAAAGGAGAAGGCTGTGACAACGTGAATTATAGCTGGTTTCCTCTTTTTTTTATGGCTCAACATTGACCTTGGCTTCCAGGAGCCCTTCTGAACTCATAAGGAAAGAAAAATGGCAAGTTAAGAAACAATAATCCATTTTATTCTCATCCATCATGTCACATTTTTATGGTTTAATACTTCAGGATGGAGTTGAGCAACTAGAAAAGTGTTGCACATCCCACCCAGGAGTTGGAAAATGCCTTTTCCCAAAGATAAGGAATTCTAGCAATTTGTACAGCTGATAAGCAAGCAATCTGCTTCGTGAGATTGAAAGTGTGCTAACTGTCAGAGCAGAGTAATTTGGAAGGAAAATCCACTCCTGGAGGAAATTCAATCAGATTTGCTCAGAGATGTGACACGTTAGAAGGAGTCCCCAAGGAAGATGGATTATTCAATGGAGTGGAAGTGAAACTGGTTAAAATATGTGATTGATGTAATCTGCCAAATGGCTTTTGCCTTCCCACAGAACTCCGTGTGTGTGTATATATAATAACTAGGTTTCATTAAATATATTTTTAATCTATATATTTACATAGTTGTTTACATATAATTTCATATAACCATATATAACAGAATCCCAGAATGGTTTGGGTTGGAAGGGACCTTAAAGCTCAGCTCATTCCAACCCCCTGCCACAGGCAGGGACACCTCCCACTAGACCAGGTTGCTCAAAATGGATTACAAATACAGAATTGCAATAAATAACCATAATCTATGAAAAAAACCCTTCCAATATTGTTACATATATGTACATACACTTCATCCAACATCCAAATTATTCTGCCAAAATCATGTCTAGGGACATGGGGAAAAAAATAAAAGTAAGCAGAATGACAGGTGTATTTCTACAGCAAACAGAAAAATTCAGTAGAAACCTCTTAAAACATACATACCTTAAATTTTAAGACAGGTGGTTTTGATATGGTGGATGCCTTTAACTCATGTAACCTCTCTTCTATCTCTCTCAACCTAGAAAATAGAGATCTTTCTGAGATCCAATAAAAAATGCAGCTTTAACCTCTCTGATCCAAACAGGCATTCCTGTGGGGTCCAACAGTTTTGTCTGCTGGGAAGAGAGAGTGATGGTGTCAGTATTTCCTGCAGCAGCTCGAGTGATTAACAATCAATGTCTGTCAAATCCTGTTTCCCTGGCCACAGAAGGAATCAGTCGAGACATGACAATTCCCCTGTTCACCACCCCGAGCATCTGCCCACCCTCCTTCCTCAGGAGCAGCTGACTCACCTCCCATTTCCTTGGTGACTTTGCAACCAAATCACCTGCTTTATTTTGTTTTAAATCCTCCCCCAAACAACAACAAAGCCACAGGAAATGGTCTGAGCATTATGGAGTTCTGTAATGGAGGTGTAATTTCTGGAGGATGGTGTCCCACCCTTTCAACTAGCATGAAAAAAAAGGTTGTGCCTGCTTTTCTAGCTGGTCTGAATTTAAAAGGCAGCTAGAATGTTAGACTGTTCCCAGTGCCAGCAGAATTCCAGAGGTTACAGGATGTCAGCAGTCTATTTTCTATCGTTTCACACTGAATTGCTCACTGAAGGGAGAGCCACTCTTCCTGTGCACAAGTGCCAGTGTCAAATGATACTTGGGATTTCTGTGGAAACACTTCAGAGGATGCCTAAGGAGCTGGAGCACCAGTGTGAAAATGGCCATTTCTCCCTGATTATATGTTTGTGACATGCCTGAAGAGTCATCTTACCACTGCAACACTTCATTAGGTTTCTAAACTTCCCTTTTCTAAGAAATCCTGCACTTAGTCCAGCCCTGCAGCTGACAGAGACATCCTGCACCCATCCCTAGTGAGGCACATCCCAATTCCCACCACAGCAGGGCTGCTGCTATATTAATGCCTCCCAAGTACCACCAGTTCTCAGACTGGTTTCAGGAGAAACCTGTGATTCATGATTTGAAGTGGCTGATGTTAGATCCTCTGCTGGGTGGCTCACAGCACCACAACACCCCCAACCCTAGAAGTGTCCAAGGCCAGGCTGGATGAGACTTGGGAGCACCCTGGGACAGTGGAAAGTATCCCTGCCCACGGGGACTGGATGATCTCGGAGCTCCCTTCCAACCCAAACCTTTCCATGAGTGAATCCAGAGCTCCCCGTGCCTGCCCAGTGCTGTGTTCAGCACTTACCACCCAGCCCCAGCAGAAAGGCACCAGCCAGCAAAGATAACAGCCCTGGTGGGCTCTGGAAACACCCAGAGGGTGGGGTGATGCAGGATGTGTTTATCTCCCCTGAGCCCTGCCAGCGGGGGCATTACCGTTGTTTGGTTATGTAAAGCTCCTCCAGCAAACGCTGCTCCTCGTAGCTCATCCAACGCTCCTCCAGCTCCTCCTCCTCCTTCTGCAGCAGCTGCTCGTAGAGCCTGACTGGGTTCCAGCCAGTCATGATGTCGTAGGTGATGACACAGCCCAGAGAGTGGGACACGATGGAGACCTTGCCTCCCTTCTCCTCAAACTCCGGGTTCCGCGAGCAGAAGAGGGAGTACAGCCTGTTCAGCTCCTGCTGCAGCCCCTTCACCAGCTGTGCCAAGAAAGGGAGGGCAGAGGGTTTAGCAGCAACATTTTGGCCCTCCAGCTGACGTTCAGGAACGTTCCCACCCCACACTGACCCGCTCCTGCTGAACCAGGCTGGGAGGATGAGCTCAGTCCCACGGCCAGCAGCAATTGCCTGGCTGATGGTCACGGGCTCCCAAGGTCCATCCTCCCTCCAGAGCCACCAGCACACAGGACACGTGGTTAGGACACCCTAAAACAGCTGCACTGCCCGGCCCAGGGCTTCAGATTGAAATGAACACCTCAAGAAATGGCAGCTGTGCTTGAACAGCACCCTCTGAGGCGAGCAGTTCCTGGTTTTCACTGGCACGACGGTGAGCGTTGACACACTGGTATTTATTGGTATTTATCTCCCTTCTTGCTGGATTCTCTTCCATTCCCTGCGGTGCTGCATTGAGCACTCCTCTTGTATCAAGAAGTTCAAAAGAACTTCTTTTAAAAAAGTTCTCTTTCTTTTAAAAAAAAGAACTTTTTTAACTGAAGGAGGATGGAAGGAGCCTGAGCCACACATGACCTGGAATCAACTCACACCTCTGCCATAACCTTGGCTCATATCCCCTTCTCCCTTTGTCACTGTGAGCAACAGGGGGCTGGGAAGAGAGAAATCCACTAAAATGGATGTGCTCAGACACTGCAGCGAGAGCCTGGGTGGGTTCTGGGAAAATATCCTCAAATTGCTTTTGGGTCTCAGTAAAGCAGGCCTGAACTCATCAAGCCTTTCATTCTCCTCCACACTGCCTGGCTGAAAGGAGAGGCAGATTCCTGTCCTGCTTCCCTTCTTACACCTGCACCTGCTGGAAATTATTCCCAAGGAATCCAAAGGAAACGATGCTGCTAAAAAATAAAAAGCCTCATCTCAGCTAAGAGGATGACACAGGAGGAAAAAAGGCAAAGAAGAGACAAACAGAACCAGAATTTGAACATTTGATATAAACAATGCTTAAAAAACCAGTTTTCTGGTGATAGGTTTCCAGGAGGGATTTTTTGGGGAAAAGCAGGAGTGCAACATGGTTCTTAAACATCACAGACTAATCCTATAGTACTACAGCAACAAATAAATAAATGTTGTTCCTGTGTTCATGAGAAGCTAATCTGCTCCAAACCCTACACTGTAGGATAGAAAGGTATAGCTTCCCAGAAAGTATTTAAGAGAGAAACACTGGAAACCATGAGATTTGGGAACTGGCCAATACAAAATAAAAAAAAAAAAAAAAGAGAAGAAAAAGCAGCTTTGCCTGTGAATCTCAGCATGGAAACTGAGCAATGCTTCCAGGCTGTGGCAGGGAGGAGGACAAACAAGAGACTGCAAATCATTTCCTTGTTAGCAACGGGAAATTAAAGCCATGGAACATGTAATTTCAACATGATTTTTCAAGAGCCTGAGTCATTACTGAATATAAATATGAATGGCATCAGAAGTGCCAGTGTTTGATACACATTTTACTGAGTGAGAATCCACACAACAAACCCTCTGCCTGAAGCACAGTGAAATGATTAACAGAGCCCTGCAGCAGCTTGGAGAGAGGAGTACACCCAATTTCAAGTATTTTTGACTGTGGTGCTGCCTCTTCTTCCATTTGGGTCTACACAAACTGTGGGCACAAATTTTCACCCGTGAACAAACAGGCAGAGGCTTCAGCAAGAGCTGGAGTTGAAAATGTCAATCAGGATGAGCTGTGGCTGGCTGGTATTTGCTCCATTTAAAAAGGTTTTGATTAAAACCTGGAACAAAATAGCAAGAATCAGTTAAAATCAATATGTTTGCTGATTCCTGCCAGGAGTGGGTAAATAATCCTCTGGCATTGTTTTATTTCGATTATAAAAATCTGATCTTGCATTCTGAGGGCATAAAGCAGAATATTTTTGGAAAATCCTGGCTGGACACTAAGTTCAGCCCTGCTTTTACTCCTCCTCCTGCTCCTTAAAAACCTGCTGCTCCTGGGAATTTAAACACCAACATGGACATAACCAAGAAGTGCTTCACAGATTTCCAAACAGGTGCACATTTTCAATTTTGCAGACCAGAATCCAAGCACTGAATTCAATCAAATCATCTGATGGAGATCATTCCTAAACTCCAAATCCCTAAAGCAACTGTGGAGTGGAAGGTCTGCTGTGGGAAAGGCTCCAGATTTCCAGGCACTGTGAATGGTCTGGTTTGCTGCTCTGCCAAAACCAGGAGCCCTCCACCTGCAGTGAGCACTTATGCACGTTGGTGTCCTGCCAACAGTCCCGTGCCAGTCCTAAGATTAGAAACTGAACCTTTGTGGTGCAGAGTAAGAAGGAAAAAAAAAAAAAGGAGAGAAAAAAAAGGAACTGAAAAAACCCCTGAATATTCATTTAAAGTCCCAGCTAAAAACCTGTTTGGTTGAGCTGCATATGAAGTTAAGGTAATATTTACTGGGCGATGGAAGTAGATGATGGTTTAAGGTCCCTTCCAATCCAAGCCATTCTATGATTTAATCCTGATTTGCTTTCTTAGCCTTAAAAAGCATAAAATATTCCAGCTTGTGAAAATAAAGTTTGGTTTGAACGGGGTTTTAGCCCAGTAAATGCAACATGAACCGCTTTCAAATCTTCTGTAGTAACAGCTTGATATCTCCTAAAAATCCATGTAAAAATGTCTTCTCAAGACACTAAATGGCTTTATAGTGCCTAAAACCAGTGAATTTTTTCATTGAATTAAAACATGAGAAATATGACTGCCTATCAAACTATCTCTCCTAAATGGCATCACTACAATCAATTTTTGAAGAGCTGATCTTTTTATGCACTTGTCTTTCTACTGCCTCTAAAGGGTCTTAATTAAAGGCTCATGATTAAATTTTTAAAAACCCAAAAAATAAAAACTTCCTCCTCCTCAGCCTCCCAAACCCAGGACACCCAAGTTGCTGCTCCATGTCTGCACCTCATGGTTCCAGGTAATGGGTGCCTCATCCTGAGCCTGCTGACAGCTCCTCCTGCCCTCAGTGCAGCTCCATCCCAGAAATTCCTGCTGAAATCAGCCCTTTTCCCACTGCTGCTCCTGCCAGCCCCAAACCTCAGCACCTGCTGGTCCTTGGGATCTATGATGTGCTGGGATCCTGCTGGTTCTGTCTGAAAAAAGAAGAGCAGGAATTGCCCCCAAAAACCCCAGGAGTGGTGGGAATAGTGGAACTCAGCATGACCTGACTCCTCTCTTTCTCCAGCTCCTCTCTTCTATCCTCCCTCCCAGTTCCCAGCTCATTTTGGGGACAGTGGAAGCTCTTTCTGAGGGCTTTCCTCACAAAAAAAAGCCTAGAGATTCCTGAGGTTTCTGCCCAACTTATTTTACCACCTCCTAAGGCCTCTCCCACAGACTAAACAAGCTTAAATACCTCACAAAAGAATCAAGGAGGCAGCAGTTGATTGAGCTGATGTTTTTCCCTGTCAGCTGCTCTGCTCCATCACCCCCAGCTCTTCCAGAGGGAGCAGGGGAATGCAGCACCTTTACCTGTCTGTTTCTGAGCAGATCAAACACTGCAACAAAGGGAACAATTCTTATTTCTTCCAGAAAAGCTGCATCAAATCCCATCCTCCCAGCTCGCCCTCCTATCTCGGTGCTCGTTTACCATCAGCCTGAGGACAATGAAATATTTCAAATAAAGGGCCTGGAGTGACAGGACAAGGGAGAATGGCTCCCACTGCCAAAGGGCAGGGATGGATGGGATGTTGGGAAGGAATTACTGGCTGGGAAGGTGGGCAGGCCCTGGCACAGGGTGCCCAGCGCAGCTGTGGCTGCCCCTGGATCCCTGGTAGTGCCCAAGGCCAGGCTGGACAGGGCTGGGAGCAGCCTGGGACAGTGGGAGGTGTCCCTGCCATGGCAGGGGTTTGGAATGAGATGGGCTTCAAGACCCCTTCCAACACAAACCCTTCTGGGATTATTATCTCCCTTTATCAGCTGAAGTTTTGCCAATAAATCCTCCTTGCAGGAAACTCGAGCCTGCAGGATCAAGTTGCTCAGCAGGCAGCAGCTCATATTCACACTAACTGAGGTTAAAAGCTCTCTGCCCTTCAGCAACCCAATGAAAGGCAGAGTAAGGAATGATCTTTCACGACATTCATGGGGAGCTGGCTTGAGGGCCATACAATTCCAGGGGGAAGCCAAAAACCAGAGTGCTGACCAAGGAGCAGGAGGCTGGACTTGATGAGGCCAAAAATGTCCTTTGCTTTCCCAGCTATGTGCCTGTCTGGCACGTGGCTTCCAAGAAATCAAAAAATAACAGCCTATCCCATCCACTCAGGAACGCTAGTAGCACAGGCCTGGGTTTTGTAAAGATAAGAGGGGAGTCTGAGGCAGGTGACACATCCCTGTCACCTCAGGCCGAAGAATGCTGACACAAAGGGCAGCAGAATCCTGTCTTTTATCATGCCCTGGGTGTTGGGCAAGCCTGAGCTGCTGGATCACGATGGGAACAAGAAACTGTGAGAGATCCAGAGCTGCTGCCCTTTTGTGCAGAGCATTAACAGCATCCTGTGCTGGGCTGGAAAAATCCAAACCTCTGAATTCCAGCACCAGCATCCCAAGCAGCTGCTCAACCTCTGAATTCCAGCACCAGCATCCCAAACAGCTGCTCAACCTCTGAATTCCAGCACCAGCATCCCAAACAGCTGCTCAACCTCTGAATTCCAGCACCAGCATCCCAAGCAGCTGCTCAACCTCTGAATTCCAGCACCAGCATCCCAAGCAGCTGTTCACCCTCCTCTGAGGACAAGCAGCCTTGAAGACACCAGCATAAATAAGCATGGATAGCATGTTCCTGGCAAAGCAGAAGGAAACTGGGATGTGTGTGTGGTTTTTTTTCCCTCCCTGGACCCACACCAAGAAGATGCAGAATTCCATGCCCTGGTCCATTTTACAGGCAGGGTGCTGGGGTTGAAGGGACTTTTCAGTGCACATCAAAATTACCAGCGTAGAAAATAACATTTTCCTCTCAATATCCAGGAAATAAGTTTTTCCAAGAAAACAAAGAGCAGAAAACCCCTGCTGGCACCTGAGCACAGCAGTACCACAGAGCTTGAGTGCTGCTCCTTTCTCTGTGCTGTCTCCACAGGCTCCTCACCCACTGGACAATCTTCCCACACAAACAGTGTGAAGCCCATGAAAAATAAGACATCAGACAGGTACCTCTGGAAAGGGAGTGCAGGACACCTGACCTCTGCACCCTCTCCAGCCTGAAGAGCAAGACTGTTTCTGCAGGCTTTGTGGGAAAGGAATGCGAAGATCTGGGGAACGGTGAGTTCTGCAAGCAGCTCTTTCCAAGTGTCAAGAGAACTTCAGGAGAAAGTGCAAACTCGTTTGAAATGCAGCCAGCAGGCAACAGGGAGTGTGAGCCAGCTGGAGGGGGAAGAAGGTCCTTGCAAGCCAGGAGCTGCAGCTCAAGGGTGGATTGTGAAGATGAGGAGTTTTTTGCTCCACGTGGCCCAGGAGAAGGTGCCAGCAGAGCTGGTGAGGCTGCTGACCCCAAGGAGACAACAGTTGTCACATTCCCTGATGGAATCACTGACGGGTGCCAGAGGAGTGTCACAACAACAGATGAGAGGCCAGGATGAGCCGTGGCTGAGGGAACAGACGGGAAGGGCTCTGTCTCTTAGGGATGACACAGAAAAAGGAGCTGAAGATCTGCCTGAGTCGCTCTCCCAGGACCCCTCTCGCTTTTGAAAAGCTGAGCCCAACCCATTCTTAACAAGTCACTGTGCTCAAGATGAAGTTTAGGTTCAGGCACAGCCACTAAGCAATCATTTGATAAACCTGAGAACAGATTCAAATTAATTAAACCAGCCATGGAAGTGCTGCCAAGCAGCTCCTTCACTATTAGGTTCAACAGGATATGCAAAAGCAACTCAGCTTAGAATTTCCTGCTTCCCATCTTGTTTTCAAACACACCTGAACCAGCTGCCCTTTACTGCTGAAAGAATAAGAGAACTAGAGAATGGTATTTTCCATTGCAAAACAACCCAAGAGGGCTGAAAGCTCTGGTAGAAGTTAATACTTGTCACAAATTTCAAGAGGTTAGTCATTAATTCTTCTTTTAAATATGTGTATAAGGGCAAACAATGAAGCCATTCCAAAGTCAGGACTCTGAGCTACCTGTTCTGGTGGAAGATGTCCCTGCCCATGGCAGGGATTGGAACAAGATTATGCTTAATGTCCCTTCCAACATAAACTGTTCCATGATTCTAAGGTGGACAGTGAAGTTTCTCCACTTTTATAGTGCAATATTTGCACTAAATCCTTAGAAATCTTGGGATGACGGATGTAAATTATATTTATCCTGCACTAAAGGCATTTTCTGCCAAGACATTTATCAATAATTTACAGAATTGCAATTAGCCTGCAAGTAAATACAGGGAAGATCAGTAAAAAAAGGCACTTAACAGTATAAGGAAGGTGACAACTCTGAATTTACTATGCAACAATTAGTCTTTCTAATCTCTGTTGCAACCATTCATTATTAAAGAAATATGAAGCTACAGTGGCACAGATGTGAAAGAAAGTCATCCACTGAGGGACACTAAAACCCAAGATTACGTTACCACAGTTGGACCAGGAAGGTCAGGGGCAGAATGTGAAATGACTGCTCACTTAGAAACAGGCCTGTGTGCATCAGAATATCAATTTATTGCTTTTTCTTACACCTGGGTAATGCTTTAAAGAGGGATTTCGTGCAGAGGAGGACACAGCCCAATTCTCTCCCACAAAAACACCCCAGCTGAATCTGCTGGCTGCAGTCTGAGACCAGACTGGGATGTGCATGGGGCTGTGCTGAATTATTAATGCCTGTCTGGTATCACATCACATGCCAGGAGTCAGGATATTCTTTGGGATACTCTCCTGCCCCACTGGAGAAGAAATAATGCCTGAAATCAGAGAGGGGAGTCACCCACCATGCTCTGGGAGGGCTCAGATGAGCAATCCAGTGCCCCTGGGACAGCTCGGTGCTCTCCTGTGACACTGACACAGCGGTGACAGTGCCACAGAGGTGGCACTGGATGGTTTTTCAGATCCCTTCCAGCCCAAACCAGGCTGGGATTCTGTGGCCTCTTCTCTGAGCCGAGCTCACCACATTCCTCAGTTTATTTCCCAGGGGCAAAGGGAACTTTAATAAAATAAAAAGCTCCTTTTGGGATCCTTTGAGGATTTCTGGGCAGAAAGCACTGGAAGTGCCCAGAGTACACAAAGAATTGTGTTGGGGTGATCAAGCAGTGAGCAGGGACATTAACTCTGAGGGAATCCTCAAAGACAAGGCTGATTTCTGAGCTGGAAGGAGCAAAGTGCCACAAGAAAACCACACTGAGGATGGGAAAACCATCCAGAAGAATGCTCCATTTGACACTGTTATGCTCTGCAAAGTTAGGTCACAGAAAATAAAATGGGGTAAGGAAGAGTAACTTGAGTGTATTGTTGCAAACATTCCGAGGAAATTGATTTGATGGAGAAAAACCAACTTAGTATTTTGTAATCAGATCTAAGCACGTTCCTCCCACCCAGGGGATGGTGATAAACCTGTAAAACTGCAGTTCTACTGAGCAATGAATTAAATTTTCATGCACTGCTGGTCAGCACACCTGAACTTTACTCACTAATCCATTTCCCATAAGATGTCCACAGACATGCCAAGCCTCTAATGCAGTTTAAAAATATCTGTTTTCAAGCTGCCCCAGAAATTTCCATTGCTTGTCACGAAAGTTCGTGTTGGCTTCAGGTATACAACAGACAAGGAAACCTGAGAGACAGTGGAGAGCCCTGAGCAATGAATTCTGCATTAGTGAGCAGGAAGAGAGGTACAGATTTCAGTTTGAAAATTGTGTTGCCTGTCCAAAGGACTTAAACACACCTAATTTGACTGAAAGGTAGCATCAAATACCCAAGTAAGACTTAAAACTCTCACCTTGCCCCAGTCTGACCATGCTCAGGGTACCAAGGCTGCAAAAGGATTAACAATACTCCATACATAACACAGCCAACACAGGGAAAAAAGCTCCAATTCCTACAGAAATTCATCTTCAAACAGCCCCACAGGGCTTTTCCAGTAAAGGGGATGCTACTGGGGTGAAGCACTGCCCATGTTTTATGCGCTACTTCATTTATTCAGGTTATTATCATTTATTCAAGGCTTATCATTATTTACAGACCACTATAATTTATGATCATATTCCTGGAGTTTTCCTCTGATTAATGGGGTCACCCAACAGCTACACAGACGGGGTCAAGGTAGGATGGGAGCATCCAGGATATAAACAGTGCCCTCATAAACTGGGGATCATTTTGGTTTCCCTGCAAGGCAAGTGCACACAAATGCATCCAGACTGGCTTGGCCACGCTTGCCATCCCATCTGAAATAGAAAAATGCTATCAGAAATAGCAAAAACGAAGTGACAAATATCCATGGGCTTTGTCAGAGGTGAAAAGAACCTTAGCTCTATGGTCTCCCATTGCTGTAAATATGCAGAAATTACGAACAGCATGAAACCCCTTCCCATTTCTCAGCTGTTGACACAGAACCACCGCAGACATTTCTGCTCTCAATAAACGACATGGATGGTACTTTTTGCTGTCTGCCTTTCTCCTCCTCTCAGTCCCAAAACTCTGATTACACGGCGACCATGACCTAGGAAGTGTTAACACCCTTCAGGCAGGGTTTTTCCTTAGAAGGGAGCTTTCCTGACATTCCCAAATGCAGATTTTTTTCAGCCTCTCTGCCCTGCTGTAGTGAAATTTGCATCAAGCCCCATTTTCCACACGTACCTCATCCCTGTAGAGAGGGCTGGTGTAGTACATGATGTCCATGGCGCTGCTGTTGAGCATATCCCGTAAACCCCGCACTTTATCCGGGGTTATGGAGTCCACAGTGTCTGGGGAGGGAAAAAACCAGAAAAAGGAGACTTAGATTCCATCCAGGAGAATGATAAAATACAAATAGTGGAATGGTTTTGGTTGCAAGGGACCTTAAAGATCACTGTCCCACGGGTAGGGACACATTCCACTATCTCAAATCTTCCAACCTGGCCTTGGATGCTTCCAGGGATGGAAATATTCCATTAAAAAAACCAAAAAAACAAAAATCAAGCAAAAACCCAAGCAAGGCACAAGCAGAGATGAAAGTTCTTGGGAGAACTCTGCAGCTGCTGGAAGAGCAGAAGAGTCGAGTCCTGTACCTCCATCCAGGGTCAGCTTTGATCTCCACTCCACTGGAAGGAATTCCACGTGCGTTGCAAGGTTGGAAAAATACTTTTCTTCCACTTTCCTTGCAGTATCTCGCATCCTGCAAAAAAGAAATTAATGTTTTCCTGTAAAGGCTGCTCTTGGTACAACACAATTCCTGAATTACTGCTTTTCCATCCCTACTGAAACATGTAATTCCCTCAGTTTCAAGCTTTTATTAGGAAATACTTAAAGTCTCATATAATTAAATATAAAAATTTATTTAAAATAATGACATTTAAACATATACATTTTAATAAAATATTTTTTATATATAATTTGTATATAAAATGTAAAAAATTCTGTGCATTGCATGCTCAAAGGAGCCTGAATGTATCACTGCATGGGCTTAACATAATTCACTTAAATTCAACTCAAAGGTATCTGTTAATTCTGATGGGTTTGGGGCTGAATGTGAAAGGTAAGGATTAGAAAATTAGACAAGAATTAGAATTAGAAAATCAAGAAAGAGTAAATAAAGAATTTGACTTCTGCTTTGAAATCTAGAATGCACTGAACTCAACTGTTTGATCAGTATAGAAAGAAGACAATTCGGTGCTTTTAGACACAAAGAAAACTCTTAAAAACATGGCTTGAAAGAGCAGAATTTTATTTTAATCTTACATACTGAATTGGAAGGCTTGAGAGCTCTAAGGGTGAGAAACGGGATCGCTTAGGAGTGTTTTAATTTGCAGGAGCAGATGGAGAGCCTTTTAAAAGACTTTTCATTTTTACAGCATATCTGAACATGAACATTGCTGCACCTCTCTCAAGGGATCAGAAAAACTTAAAATACCTCAACCCCAAAAGAAGTATCTCTGACCCTCTCTGTAGTTTGAGGGAAAATGGGAATAATGGTAAGTTATGTTCCTCTAAAAACATGACTTTATTTGTGTTGAGTGAAGAACCTATCATTGAAAAAAGAAAACCAGCATGAAATCAGACAAAATATTAAATATCGAGAGATTCTATCAGCATCCAAAGCAAGGAATGTTTTATTTGCCTTTCTTTCCTTCACCTGAATCCTGGCCCCAACAGTATTCCCATTTTTGAAGATGAGCACAACAAATCAAATCCAACTCCAGTTTTCAGCACTTGGTTCCCAATTCCAAGCATCAAGGTTTTTATTTATCTCAGGGTTTCAATGTGTTTTTTGTCCTATTTTCAAAGTAACCCCCTTTTAGTTAATTCCACAACCAAAGGCACAATGGCATTAATCTCCCACCTGCACTTCCACCTGTCCAAATGCTTTTTAGTGAGTTTAATCCCTGAGCTGAGGCACTTTTCTTGGATGTATAAATGCTCCTCTGTTCTCCAGGAGTAATGAGACAGTTCAGGATAAATCACCACCAACACCTGGGACAGAAATTGTTTCAGCTGCTCCATGTGCTGGGCATTCCTGCACTATCCAAAAATCCTATATGGATAAATCTGCCAAAACCCTGTCTTGAAAAGGAGAAGGATGGGGTAGGAAGGAGTATGAAAGTCAATGGTTTGGGAAAAAACCAAACCCAAACATTTTCTACAATTATCTCTTCTTCTCGCTCATGTTTTTAAATTTTTTTCTTTCTTTTTTTTTTTTCTTCCCCAGGAAAAGCTCATTATGCTACTAAAAAAGCAGATCAATCATGTACCACATTTTTGAGAGGCAGTGAAAATACTTTTCCATCACTGACACTTATTTTCTGATGAAAGGAAAGAAAAAAAAAAAGGTGGAAGGGAATGAAAATGNATTTTCTGATGAAAGGAAAGAAAAAAAAAAAGGGGGAAGGGAATGAAAATGAGGAAAGGGGGAAAGAAAAGTTGGGGAAAGGGGAAAAAAGGAGAAAGGAATAGAAGAAGAAGGGGGAAAAGGGTAGAAGAGGGGGAAGGGGGGAAAGGGAAGAAAAGGAAAAAAAAGGGGAAAGTGAGAAAAAAAGGGGGGAAGAAAAAAAGAGGGGAAGAAAAAAAGGGAAAAACAAGGGAAAGGGAAAAAAGCAAGGGAAGGGGGAAAAAAGGGGAAAGAAAAGGGAGAAAGAAAAAAGGGGAAGGGAAAAAAGAGAGAAG
>VWZN01005578.1:16364-26841 GCA_013396955.1 Regulus satrapa | reverse complement strand
TTTTTCTTTTTCTTTTTCTTTTTCTTTTTCTTTTTCTTTCAGAACGTATGTTTTGAAAGTGGGGGGGAGGGGGGCAGGAGAGGAAGTAGAGAAAAGAAATTATAAAAATGAAATGTGAAGAAGAAGAATCCTAATATTCTAGTTTGCTCAATGAACTTCTGCCTTTCATAGATGTGTCAATACTGCCATCTCTCGCCTTTCCAACAGCCTAGGCAGGAAAGTGTAGTTTGATGGAAATTGGAGAATGAACATGCACTCACATACACACATAAAAGAGCTAAGTTTTCCAAGACAGGTGAGTGAATTTTTCCCTGGTACATTTTGTCTTGTTTTAAGCAGATTTTTTTTTAAATTTTTCTCTTTTCTGTGGCTATCTATCTTCATATGGACCTTTAACAGAGCAGCCACAGCAACCAGCAATCTTAAATCACCTCAGCCAGTGATTTAAGATTGTAATGTGGGTTAACTCAAGCCATTCTGAAAAAAAGAGATTTAATCCCTATAATAACCAAATAGAGATGAAAATAAACTTGTATGTCTCCCATTCTGTGATGAAAACCTTCAGGTATGTAAATACACATGAAATGTATGGTTGTGTATATATTTTTAATAAACATCAACTGTAATATTAGTATTTTACCAGCAAGCTTTAAGCTAGAAAAATTTGCTATTGAAATAAATTCCAGAAATTGCAGACATGCATTTTTGTCTGTGGCTGGTTATGACAGTGATCTGGTTTGATAGGTCATGAAACATCATGTCGCATAAATGCAGTGGCAAATATTTTGGACCTTATGACTATGATCTATAGCAGAATTATTGTTCCATAGAGGTAAACTCACAAGAGCTGCATAGTCATTTGTCAGTGAACAATGTTGTTTTCTAGGCCAGTGCAAACTACATTTCAAGCTTAAATATCCAGCTCTTCAATTTTAATACCTTCACAAAAAGGTGCTATTTTATCTTTTTAATTGCAATGCAGTGGTAATAGTTATACCAGAAATATGTACTCCTCTGAAGTGAAAATCAATGGAAGTTTCATACTTAAAGTAAAAATTGATTTCTTAAGTTAGATGGGACAATTTCTGGCTTTAAAAGCATATTACCATCTGGGTGATAAAAAGACAGATTGACACTTGAATTTTTTTTTTTTTTTTTTTAAATTTTATTGTAACTTACTGTTTTGGTCCCACACCTGATTTTTGCTTATGTTGTTATTAGTCTTTTTGTGCTTACCAAAACAGAAGCAATTGTGCTCCTGTACTGAGGTGACAGTATATTATTAGGTGTCCTTTTTTCTGAAGCTTAATAGGTACCCCGGTCCAAGATATGACTAAAGAAATGCATATGATCATCTTGTCAAGCTTTCCTCTGTTACAGTCCTCTGGGTTTGCCACAGATATACAAATTTAAAGACCTCACACTGTCCAAAAATGGTGCATTTCTCTCATTCTGTATGAATTTTTTTTTTTCTTGTCATAGTTTGTTAATTTTTGTAGTTTTACCTTAGCATATCATGATGTGTACACATGTGCACATGTGTATGAAGTGAAGTCAGATGGTAATTAAGGTGCAAAAAGCACTAAACCTGGCAGTTGTCTCCATCGCAAAGTAAATGCTTTATCAACAAACCACAGGTGTGCAGCACTAAAGCAGATAAAAACATATAGGACCTGAGATGACAGTTCTCTGTTCAAAATACATTAATCACCCAAGGTAAATTTGTGCATCTGTTATACACTGTAGGTGTTTCACTTGCTTTGTTCCAGAGATATTAAAATAGATGGAAATCTTCTCCCTTTTCAATGTGGTTGGTCCGAGAAGTACACATGGTGTTTTCCTACGTGGTGTGACTTCTTGATCTGCCACACCTGCTCTGCTTGCTCCTGTGTGATGACAGCACTCTCCTGCACAGTGCACAGGTGTGGGGCAGACAACAGGGCTCTGCTGTGCTCCTTAGGGCCAAAGTCCACAGCGTCCAAACCAGGAAAATCTCAGTTTCATCAATAAGGTGTGCGGTTCAATTACTGTGATGGAAACTTTCCCATAATTATGTCTTTTAGTCAATGGACTACTGTTTCATTTACAGTCTATCAGTAATTTTGAACCCTCAGAGATTAATTAGAAGCAGATAATTTTCAGACAGATCTCCACAGTCAAATAATTCCCTCTGAAAATAAAGGTCTTCTGATCCTTGTTGATCAATTCGGGTGAGTGCTGGAGGACAACTGTATTATCAGGCATAGAAAACTGAGCTCATATATAAGAATAATTATATCAGCTCCTGATTTCGTCTACTGTGAGAAGAGCAACCTTGATTCTGCTGTCTCTGCTCAGCAGATCTTGGCAGCAAAAGAATACAGGTCACTATTAAGCCAGGTGGTGACATTTGTGCCTCCTGATCAGTGTGGAGGTGGTGAATTACCCACCAGACTCATGGACCAAGTTAAGCCTTGTCCATCGACTTAAAGCTCTTTATAGCTAAAAGTATTTTTGAAGGTTTTAGGTGCAAGATAAATAGTCAAGGAAAGAATTTTCTGTACAGCTTATCATCAGCAATAGGGAATGCTTTATTTCCTCTCTCCAGCACTTTGACCTCATCTATTCTTTTTGGCTCCACTGGCTTAACCATTTCACCTCCAGAAAGACATACATATAAAGAAGTCAAAAGCTTATGCTTACATATGATCTTGTCCATCAGAAAAATGCTGCAGCTTCTTAAACACAAACAGGGTGTTTCCCACCTCGTGGAGTATCTTGCTTCAATGTCTGGAGCTACAATGTGTTTTTTTTCAAGTATGGTATGTTTAACCCATGTCTCCTCTGACCAAGATTTGGTAATTTAGTGTTTTTCACCTTCCTTTCTCCACCCCTCAACATCATCTATTGATTTTATACTATTAGCAGTTATAGAAATACTACTGATTAATATCCTAAACTTAACCTCCATGCTTACATACATTTTATCATTAATACATACAAGTACTCTTGAAAATGTTTATGCAGGGAGATTCAGGTTAAACACAGAACTCAGACCTGGTCAGGGGCAAGAAGTTTTGGGAAACTTTTTATTTGGTACAAAATGGATCACTAGAGTCAGTAAAAAATATTTTATTTTCATTAAGCAAATGTTGCCTTAACCTCATATGTGCTTCTTTCCAGTGTGGAATATCTAAAGCAGCTAAAATAGTTACAAGGGGAGATTAAAGCAGATGGAATGACCTTTTAAAACTCTGCACTGACTTGTGGATTTCCTCAGAGGTACATCTGCATCTTCTTAGAGGATTTAGAGGGCACTTAACCTGCAGAAGTGTTAGGAACAGGGAGTATCTAAGGTGATTCTTTGAACAGCTTTCAGTGTAGTGAATATCTTGACTACAAACATGAAATGCAATATCCCAGGCAGAAGATGCATTTTCTCTGTGTGTCTGTGTAAACATATCCATTTTTACATGTTATGCATTCATAATCTCAGGATCACAAAGAACAAAATATCAGATAGTCATGAAAACAAATGTGTGTGTATATATATATATGTGTGTGCATATATATAAAATCATATATAATCCTTTATAAGAAGAAATGAATTTAACTTTCTTCCCCACACTATTGTCTGATCTGCAATATCAGTATTTGGCTTTCTTTTGAAGAAATGCAGACTCAGTTCAGGTAAACAATTCACTAGAATTTCACCATTAGGAATGTTTTTCCATAAAAATACAAAAAGTGTCATTAGTCTTACCAAACTCCTCCATTTAATCTTCTACACTTAAATTACATTCACATATGATGCTGCATCAGTAACACATGTTATTAATTCTCTTTACAGGTAATTAATTCCTTTCTTTTCAGTGTCTTTTTATTATTTTTAAAGATTCATTGGACTTCTGGCTACCCACTTAGGAAGATTCTTAACAATTCTTTGAAAGTTTGAAGTTTCAGAGCATATAATGACTAGATTACTTTTTGCTTTTCTCCTTTCTTCCTCTTCATCTTCTTCATGGGTATTGCTATTTCACCCACAAATATTCCAAAATCCCTTTACTCACTGAACATTCACCTCAAATAACACTGGACATGACAATGACTCCAGCACTTACCACCATCACTCATGCCAAATATGATCTTATGGACTAGTGCTGAGCATCCCAAAAAGTACCGATGTGCAAATGCATAGGAGATTTATTACTCTGGAGGATTTGTAAATAAGATTTTGAAAAATTAAAGAGAGCTACTTTCTTCTAGCAAATTAATTTCATTTCCAGGCACTTTTTGAAGGAGTACTAAGTCATGGCAGATAAGGTTTTTAGTAATACGGGCTACTTTTTACAGCACAGACTAGAAGAAAAATATCCTAAAAAGGAGATTATATTTTATATCCACCTAACACTGAGATTGGTTTTGTGTTGTTTGTTTGTTTATTTGTTTGTTTGTTTGCTTGTTTTTTTCTCTTGAGTGTAATGACAAGAAATAGGAGTTTTAACTTGGTACTTGATACTTGATTTGTATAAGGCCTGGTATTCCTTTATTTTCCAAAATTATTTTCCTAAAGTATCATTATTTAATGTAAAATTATTTTTCATTAGAGTGGAGTCAGGGTTTTGTGCTACCAGCAGCAGAAAGAGCAAAATGTCCTCAGAAACTCACCTGGACCAGATCCATAGGCCCACAGAAACTCATGGGGTTTGCCACACTGGTGATTTCCAAATTAAAATCCCCGGGTAAGATTTGGAATCTGTACCATCCAGGTTCAGCCACATCTCTGTTCCCACGTTTTTCATCTTCTTTGGTTTTGCTGAATAATTTTTCCTTCAGAGCACATGTTCAGGTCTACTCCTCTGTCACACATGGGGTACAGGGGCATCCTTGAAATCCCTTCTGGCCCACACAGAAGAGTCATTACTGTCTGCAATAAGTTTCTCTTTCATGGGAATTCAGCAGCATGGTGCGCTCCCACTCCTGTAGCTCATCCCCTGACACATTAGTTCAGCATCCAATTTTTGTCCTTCAACTTTGCTTCCCTTTCTGCTTTACTGCAGCTCAAGGAATTCCTTCAGCTTGTTTTTTGTTTGTTTGTTTTGAGGGGTTTTTTTTTGTTTTTGTTGGGGGTTTTTTTGTTTGTTTGGTTTTTTATTGGGTTTTTTGGGGTTTTGTTGTTGTTTTGGGGTTTTGTTCTGTTTGTTTTGTTGTTTGCGGTTTTGTTTGGATATTTTCTTCTGGTGTTGTTTGTTTTTGAGGTTTTGTTTTGGTTTGTTTGTTTTCAAATGTTTTATTTATTTGTTTATGTATTGCTGCCACTTCTTTGGGATAGTGGTAGGATTGCTTTATCTGTCTTTCACTGTTTTGTTTGACATGTGAAATGGCTGAATGAATTCAAGTAAAATAAGGGCTTATTACACTCTAACATGTGTGCAAGACATAACATTGACCCAAACTCTTCATTCATAAAGATTCACAAAAATTCCACTCTTTTTTACCTTTACTCTTGACTTCCTGTTGATTTAAGGAAACAGGAGGTAATAGTGGAATTCTCAAGAAACAGCTCTGCTCCTGAAACATTTTCAGAGCAAAATTTCAGACTCAAGAGATTCTATTAGCTCAGGTAAATGCTGAATAAACATCCTTTGCATGTTTATCAATGCTCATCTGAACCAGAAGCATATGAAAGTTGCCTCAACACTTAGCTAACCTTTATGGCATATGAAATCAGCATCCTTTTCACAGGATGGAGAAAGACATCACTAAAAGCCCCTTGCTGTATTTAATTTTATTATTGAATAAAATATACAGAGTAATAGGGCACAAAAGAAAAGACATGTTTATGTGAGAAGTATATACAGCAAGAAATATATACAGCAAGATTTCCAGAAAAATATTCAAGTAGACATTATATGCATAAGTAAATATAGGAACCAATTTGATTTTTTTTTTTTTTCTTATCACCACCTAAATAAAAAAAAAAAAAAAAAAAAAAAAAAAAAAAAGAAAATCTTGTTCAGGTCCCAAAAGACCTGCTTTTTGAAAACATTACAACCAACACGTCATAATGAAGTGATCTTGGGCTAATAAATAGCAACTCCTACACTCAGATATCAGTTTTCAAAGTCACCAGCTCACCATCAATATTGGCAAAATTACTTAACTGCTTTGCATTTATGCTTTGGGACAGTTTAGGGCAAAAATAATTTGAAGACTATTTACTTCCATTTTGATTTCTGCACAGCATTTCCGTAGCTGCTACTATGACACAGTCTGTGACAATAAATTCCTGCATCCTTATGCTAACAGGGGAGATTCAACCAAGAAAAGCCTGAATCCTCTGTCTACATTTACAGCCTTGTAGGTCATTTGACAGGGAGTGAAGGTGCTCTGTGAAAGAGAATCTGGAATGAGTGGTTAAGTGCTCTAAACAGAAAACCAGCAAGGTCTTCCCCTCTCCCCCCTCTCCCACTGAGGGGTCAACACGAAACTTGTATGGATGTCAGGGGGAAGGAGTCCCTGTGAGTCTTGTGAAATCTCTGGGAGGTCATAAGCACTCAAAGGGACCCCTAAAGAAGGAGGAAAGCACAGAGATATCTGCTCCTTCCTAAACGCTCAGTGCATCTCATTTGTACTGCTAATGAGAGAACCATGTGTTTTGTAGAAGCTTGTTTTGCAAAGTGCTTCTTTGATTCAATTTTTATATGTTCCTGAAAAGATTAATCATAAATTTCAATGCCTCTGAGGCTGGAGTTATGGAAAGGAGTCCAACTGATATTCCATACAAAGCAAAATCTCAGGCCTGATGCATTTAACAGGAAGTGTTTACTCTGTAAACGGGGAATAATAATAAACTCTACATTTACCCTAAGTACCCTGAACCCTTACCCTTTTTCCATACTAAAATCTGTAAACCACCTGAATTCAGCATATGATAACCCAGCATAATATCTGTGTGAGTTTCTAGAAAATTAATTTAATCAAAGGTGTTAACAGACCCTTGTTTTAACTATTTCTCCCTGGTGGGCTTGGTGAAGCCTTAGCAATTCATTGATGAATCAATATTGTTACAATTGTAAAAATATAAAACAACAAAGAAGTTAATGTCCATGGACAGATTACCCCAGCATGCAGCTATTACCAGTAATTATAATATAATTTTAACAATATTATATAAACTGAGTATCCTACCCACCATTTTGACTGGAATGGAGCTCTGATCTGAGTGCAGCAAACAGGGAAGTCAATTCTTCACTTGTGCTTCTGCCTGAAGAAATGCATGCAGAAAGAGGGTCACTCTGAGTTCATATTATCCTTTTTATTGTGCCAACAGCTATCTCCCAAATCCACAGGGCCAAAGCCTGTGTGCAGAGGTGTTGCTGCAGTCATTGCAAAGGGCCAGTGCTGACAGAGGAATGTTTTGTTGATCCAAACACAGGCTTCCTTTGGACAGAGGTGTTATTTCTCTGCAGCTTCCCCAGCCAATGGAGTTGGCAAGCCACAGAGTATTAAATTCTTTGAATATGAAGGAAAAATACCGTATTTAAATGTCAGGAATAAGAAGCACAAGAGCAAGTATTCTTCCTCTAACTTTCCACTTTCTATATGCTCAACTTGCAAATAAGTCGATCTGGTACCCCAGCCCATTAAAACAAAAGAAATNGAGAGAGAGAGAAGAAAAAAAAATCCCCAATAATTGCTTTCTATTCTGTGTCATGTTTTAATTAAAGATAGCAGCACCACAATCTACAATATATCTGGAAATTATTAGAAACCTTTTCTAGAGGCAAAAAGGATCAATACCTCTTTGTCTCTGTGGCATAAAACATCTCTGTGCTACTTCTTTCCTGCTGGCAAGAGAGAAAGTGGAAAAGTCTAAGATGGGAATAATAGCAGCACCGAAGGAGAGAGCCATGTGCCAGGTCAAAGTAGCATGCTTTTTCCTTTGTACTTATTTTAAAAAATAAGCAAAGTTGTTTGCATTATTTGATTCCATCCCTGTCATAAGTTTTACTCCCTTTGTGTCAGGAGCAGCAGAGGGCACGTGGAGCTACTGAGTCAAGATCCCAAAGAAAGGTAATGTGACTGAGGGTGAGATGAGAGCCTTGGGAGCCAAGTCCTAGCTTCCCTCCCTGCCTTCACCGTGGGTCTGTGTCACCCTCACCATGAGCTGTGTGATGCTGCTTAGAAGGGGCATGTCTTACACTTTGCACAATGATAGCTGTGTCCTCCAGAGAGGGGATTTTTTTGCCCTTGTTTGCACAAAATGACTTTGGCTTTCATCTTGTCCCTTTGTGAAGGACAGCCTGGAAGTGGTGGCACTCACAGCAGTTTGTGCCTCACGTGACAGAGTGTGCAGCCATGCTCCTCTGTGCCTCACACCCCAAAGGTGCCACACGAGGGGTTCTTCCAGCTCATCTTGCTTTCCCCACTTTTCAGTGGAGAGGAAACCTGCATATAAACCGTGGGCTAAAAGAGCCTGATGTTTTAGTCCTTACATTACAAGAAGCCAGAGGTGAAGAGCCCAGATGTCCATCCACATTATAGAGAGCATTAAATTAGGCCCAATTTCCCTGAGTATAATCTGAGATAATGGGACAACAATTAATTATAGCATACCTAATCATCTTGCTGTCATCTTCTTTTTTTATATAAAGGTGTTTTAGCCTGCCTGTGCTTTAGCTTCCCTGTGGAGAAGAGAACCCACGTCAACACACAGTCAAAGGGAAATGTTATCCCCAGGTTTTCTGCTGCCCCTTTTCTTTTATTTTAAGCTTCTTGTCTCTGTCCAGGCTGCAAGGCAAAAGGAAATGGGGTTGAACCTGCTGCACTCCCTGGCATTTCTCATAACAAAATTTGTGTGTTTCTGAACAGAAAATGAATTGAAAAATTTTGTTTCAAAAATCATTAACTTCCATGCAGTCCCCAAAAATTCATAAGTGAGTGGCTTTAGGAGCACCAGATCATTCATTTCTTCACAGACTTTAAAAGTAAACAGGGCATTTGGTATATCAAGGCTGGTGTCCTGAATAAAATAATTTGCTTCCTTCAGATTTGTCCAACTCCCCTTCAACTGGAACATATATTTCCAAATAAATCAAACCAGACCCCCACATTATTGGTTTCAAGACTGCTGAGGAAACTACCAATTTTTTTTTTTTCTCCTTTAATTTATATTTCAATGAAAATTATGACAAAATCTTTTGAAAATATTTATCAACAAATAAATTCACCAAAGTAGCTGACCTTTCAGTCTCAGAGTTAGTTACCCTTCCCTCTGAATCACTCCTGGGCCTCAGGGGTTCAGGAAATTTCTCCCACAGCCTCATCTTCCTCCAGAGAATTTCCCATCCCCTCTCATCTATGGGGTGTGATAGGATAATAGCAGCAATCCAGTCCTTATTGTCTATATCTGCAGATGAAGAGTGCTGTATAAGTGTAAAGTGTTATTATTATTGTAAGGAAATAATAATACTAATAAAACAAAATGAATCGAAGTCTTGTCTTCAGATGGTTATTTTAGCAATCCAGAAATCTAAAGCCCATGAAATAGACAATTAAGAGGGGTTAGATACTTAATATCAGTCATTGTGTTTGGGTAGAATTTTGCAATAACGCAGCTGCTATAATAATACGGATTTTTATTTCTCCTTCCAGAAAGGAAGCGGTTGTGTTTTCGGAGAAGCCTGGAAGTCCTGCTGCAGAATGCAGAACTTTGTGTGCATGCCTGTGCTCGAACAGCCTCTCCTCTCCTGTTCCAACAGCTCCATCTTTGGGAGAGAGGAGGGGAAGCGCTCCTTTCCTTAAGCTGGCTTTTCAAACAAAAGAAACCTTGGAAATCCTGTTTTGCCCTGGAATATTTTTTTTTCTTTCCCCCTCTTTTCCTCATGCCTCTCCCCACATTGCTTTTCCTCAGATGGGGAATTAAAAACCCCAAAACAATCCCCCCTTTCTCTCATTTCTGTCATAACTAAGGGCCAGAGACTCGTTTAATTAGTCTCTCTTGTGTGGCTTACAGCCCTGTTCAAGGCAAACATTTACCCCTGGGTTTCAGTGCTGCTGCTCAGCCACTAAATTTCCCTTTTTAATTTTTCTGTCAGGAAAATGTGGTATCATGTTAATGGCTATTGGGGATCCTACGGCTAAATCACAATCATAATTGTCCACACTAATCATAATTGTCTTGCTGTTGCAGTGTGCATCCCTCCCCCCTGTCAGCTTGCAGTCTCATCCTGCTCCCTTGGACTGTGTGCTTATGTTGGGTATGTGCTCTCACAGGCAGGGTTGACATTTCAGTCATTTTTGTCTGTTGAGTATCTGGGCTCAGGAGACAGGGACTTGAAGACCTTGTAGGAGGGGTCACTCTCACTGTCTTCTCAAAATCCTCATCCCAGAAAGCTCCCATGAGGAAAGCCACTTTTATGTACTCGTAAGGGCTCACTTTTCCTTTTAAAGTGAGGCTAGCTGAGGAACAGGAGCTACAGATCCAGATTAAGAG
>VWZN01005576.1:866-12307 GCA_013396955.1 Regulus satrapa | reverse complement strand
AATGCTCCTTGGTGCTTCACAGGACACCAGAACATCCTTGGAAATGGATGTCTTGAGCTATTTTCCTAAATCTCTGTGAATTGTCATCTTGGATGGTTTTTTTGGGGTGCTGAACGTGAAAATAGGTCAGTTCCTGGTGCCTGCCTTTCATCCTTGTGTCCCTTAGTTATTCATCTGAATTTCAGTTCCTACTTTGAATAACTTGTGCTGCCTGGAAGAGCTATTGCCAATGCATGAGAAAGAAAAGCACAGCTGGAGGAGGTGTAGAGCTGTATTTGAACTATCCAGCAATGGGAAGGAGCAGCATTCCATGCTTGGATGTATTTATTTTTACAGGCCACTTTACAAAATTATTTTGCAGGAACTGGGGGAGAGCTGGACATAGTGGTTACTTCTAATAAGGAGGTGAAAGTTGCAGCAATTCGAGATGCCTTTCAGGAAGTCTTTGGGATGGCTGTTGTGACTGGAGAGGCTGCACAGTCAAATATTGCACCCCAGCCTGTGGGCTATGCTGCAGGCTTGAAAGTAAGTTGATATATAGTAATAGCAAAGAGAAACTCACCCAGAAGGATCTCATTTTCTGTAAAGTGAAGGTTCTGGGATAGGCAAACATTTTCTTTGGGTTTTTTTATTTTGGTGTTTTGGGTGGGTTTTAGTTGTTTTGGGGGTTTAATTGGTTGGTTTTTGTTATTGTTGGGTGGTTTTGGGGGTTGTTTTTTGCTCTGGTTTGGTTTTTGGGGGTTTTATGGTGGTTTTGTTGTTGTTTGCTTGGGTTTTTTGTTTTTGTTGGTTGGTTGGTTTTATTATCTTGGGGGATAAAGGGGTTTGTCTTTTCTTGGCTTTTTTAATGTCTCCGAAATATTTTTGAGGCTTTTTGCCAACACATTCACAGGGAGTGAAGAGTATTTATGTCATGTATTATGCCATTTATGTCAATTTCATTATACTGCAATTGATTGCCAACACATCTTGCATACATTGTCTATTAGAGTGGTTTCAAAGTATATTAGACATTTTTTAATAGTCTGTTACCAGTACATCATGTTGGAAATGTTAGAATTTAAAAGAGGATCTCCGAGACTGATTTTTCTCCTCACTGTAGATCAAAGACAGTTTGATCAACACTTGATCTTCCTGAACAGATCTGTATCTCTTTGAAAAATAAGAATTCACTGTGCAGTCTTGCAAACTGCTGTGCCACCCCAGAGGAAAGGTTAACAAAGGTTTCACCAGTTCCAGCCAGTAAAAAATCCTGAAACAACTGAAAAAGTCCTGAAAATCCTGAAAACAACTATTTCATTCTCTGTTTATGACATGTAAGCAAAAATTGATGAAAAAGGAAGTCTTTCCCTCTGTTTCTTTAACTGTTGTGACAGTGTTTGCAGAGAAGCAAAGCCTGTCCTCACAGCAGTGTATTATCTGATGCAATTTTATATTGAGATAGAGCAGAATAATGTCCACTTTCTTTGTTTAGCTCCTGCTGTGCTCCTGCTCTCCTTACAACTTCTGTTAAAACTTCAGATTGGTAACAGTTTTCAGGGGAGTAATTCCTATGTGTTAGTTGCCCAACAAAGGGATTCTTTCCTTTGCTCTTACAGAGTTGGTCCAAAGCTCTTAAAAGCTCTAAACCCAAGAAGTCTTAAGTTGTAAAAATGTCAGAGTAACACAAATATACACTGATGCTTTAACTGCTAGTTAAAACTAACACAGGTTAGGAATTCCTGTCTTAGGTTAGGAATTCTTTGTATGCTACCCTGGGTTTTTTTTTTTTTTGGAATGTAAAAATCCTAAAAATATTTAGTTAGCTTTATCATAGGTGTTGTTACTACTTGGATTCGTGGCCTTTCACTAGTTTGGGTCATTTTTTTCCCTTACTGATTCGTTTTGAAAACTTTGTTGTGGGGTTCATTTGGGGTTGGTTTGCAAGCAGTGCACTAAGCTGTGGTTGAGAGCTTTGTCTAACAGCTTGTGTTGGCACTCAGGGAGCCCAGGAGAGGATAGACAGCCTGCGCCGGACAGGAGTCATCCACGAGAAGCAGCCTGCTGTATCAGTGGAAAACTTCATTGAGGAGCTGCTTCCTGACAAGTGAGAGCCTTCAACTTATTCCACAGGGGTGGGAAGGCACGTTGGGAATATTCCTAGTTGACTCAAAGCCTTTAAGGTGCTGGAGAGGAGAGGACTAAGCAGAGGAGAGGATTTGTCTCAAGTATTTTGGCAGGCTTGGTTTGGTGACGATGCCTGCCTTTTGCTCAGGCATCTTGAGTCCTTAATATCAAAAAATTCTTGTCAGATTTTTGTAGATTCACAGTGTAAAAACACAGCGAAGTGACATGAACTGAAAAAATTAAGGAGCTGTAAAATTTGGAATTTGGCTAATAGTTTATGAATTGTTGCGTGCATCCTCTCTTCTCTCTCTGAAATTGTATCAGAAGAGATACTAGGAGATGTTCTGGCATTCAGAATAATATGGTTTTATCAAATAGTATATTTTCTGTTTCCCATTCACTGAGAATGTACCTGCTGCATCTAACTTGCACTGCACAGGCATAAAAATGGTGTCTCAGAATGCACAGCAGCTTGGTTTTGTAACATGTTGTTTGACAGGCAATTCTTGAAGCAGCTTGAAACTAGATTCCAAAACATTAGGGACAGCGCTCTGTTTTTCTTAATGCAAACTGAAATAATTTTTCCCTGCTGTTTACCATGCTTGTGCATCTCCAAAGGAGAGGTGTTTCAAGAAATCACCCACCACTGGCAATAACATGTCATGCACACATAGACTCTGTGAAAAGACAGTAAAACATCTAAATCAGACTAAATGGAAATAAATACGGAAAAAAAAAATTAAACTCTTCCTACTTCTATTTACTTTAGAAAATTTATCATTCATATTGCACTAAAAATACTAAATGTAAAACTATAGCAAAAGTAGCGTATCTGTCAACAAATGAAATAAACCAAAATATTTACATTCATAAAAATGAAACATTAGAAGACAAGAAAATACCAGTAACTTTGTTATTAATTGGAAGCAAGTTATATTTAACCATGAGGCTTTCTTCAGCAGTCTTTAATAGTTGCCACTGGGAGCATTCCACTGCTCTATTCCCTGCTACAAAGATGATGGAAGTGCTTTTTCCTGTCTGGCTCCACTAAACTCTTACCATGAAGCTTATGTGGCCCAGACAGGCAGGAATGTTTCTCTGAATAAATAATTTAAGTGATTGCTAGCGCTAGACTTGACAAAAAATCTTCTGAATACAGAACATGGATGATAAATAGACTGTTTTCTTAAAAATTGTTGGGGATGGTAATTTTAATGAGAAGTGTGCTTTGAAAGATTGAATGAAAACTGTAGCAGAATAACTGTGGCTAAGGCATTGTATCTGCCCACATACAACCACCCCTCTAGCTTTCTCTTTTCTTTTTTTTCTTTTGTTTTTTTCTTTAATTTGTAAGTTTGATGTAATTTGCATTTCTGCGTATTTTATGTATTTTACATGCATACACATGCACTATTAAATGAGAGAGGGATGGATGGGTGGATGGATGGATGGATGGATGGATGGATGGATGGATGGATGGATGGATGGATGGATGGATGGATGGATGGATGGATGGATGGATGGATGGATGGATGGATGGATGGATGGATGGATGGATGGATGGATGGATGGATGGATGGATGGATGGATGGATGGATGGATGGATGGATGGATGGATGGATGGATGGATGGATGGATGGATGGATGGATGGATGGATGGATGGATGGATGGATGGATGGATGGATGGATGGATGGATGGATGGATGGATGGATGGATGGATGGATGGATGGATGGATGGATGGATGGATGGATGGATGGATGGATGGATGGATGGATGGATGGATGGATGGATGGATGGATGGATGGATGGATGGATGGATGGATGGATGGATGGATGGATGGATGGATGGATGGATGGATGGATGGATGGATGGATGGATGGATGGATGGATGGAGGGATGGATGGATGGATGAGGGATGGATGGATGGATGGATGGATGAGGGATGGATGGATGGATGGAGGATGGATGGATGGGGGATGGATGAAGGATGGATGGATGGATGGATGGATGGATGGATGGATGGATGGATGGATGGATGGATGGATGGACGGACAGGTGGGTGGACGGGTGAGTGGACGGATGGATGGGTGGACAAAAAGTGACACATGCACATTTATTTTGCAAAATACCACAATGCATTCATGAGTTACATTATTATATTATTACTACAGTCGTAATAGAGCTTGTAAAAAGTTCATAATTCAACTTTTAGCATGATGGCTTTCAACGGAGTGATACTGAGTACTCAGAAATAAAACAATTTTCACAACACTGCAGGTGGTTTGACATTGGATGTCTGATTATTGATGATCCAATTCATGGAATTCACCTGGAAGCATTCACCCAAGCAACACCAGTGCCTTTACAATATGTTCAGCAGGTGAGTTTTCAGTTTTCTTAACAATTAACAGCTGAGACATAAGACTGAAGTTTTAATTTTAATTATGATGTCAGTTCTTACTGGAAGTGATGACACCTGAATGCTTTCATTTATGACATGAGGATACAAAATATTTTTGCATCATATTTATAAATTAATCTTCAGATACTTATAGTAAAGCTTTTCTTAGTCAAGAGTCTCATTCTGCATTATCTATCACTTTGGAGCACAAGTTTTACTCTCCTATTTAAGAAGAAGAAATACTAACCAAGCAGGCAGCATACTGTACTCTCTGAAAACTCATTCCTAAAAACAAGATTCCCATTTTCCAGATCAATGACTGGGCTTAAGTCCCCTATGAACACACAGAGTCCCTCCTAAAAGACAAAGCTTCAAATGTGGTTCAAATGGATTTCAAATGTGCTATTCTGACAAGGATGTAAAATTCTGAAATCATAATATTTAAATTTTAGAAATACCATGCTGCATTTAATTGGAAATAATGGGATGAACTGCACTAGTGTGCAGTTCTGAAATGCTACCAAAAGAAGTTTTTCATGAGGTGGTTTATTTTTCTTTGGGCACAGAATTACTGGGAATTACTCCAGTCACTGCATGTTGCCTGACAGCAGGTATGAATCATGTTTCAGTTAACTCTGGCCTGAAAATTATTTTAAAATAAACGTTTCAGTGAAGAATTTACACCCAAAACTGTTTGGGGTTTGATCCTCAGATATTGTTTTGGGAGAGAAAGTAGTAACTTTGGGGCTTTTCTCAGTAGGACCAATTGCAGTAAAGGGAATATTTGTGGGATTGTTTTTTACTTGCCTGTACTTACCTGTTGTTCTTACTTTCCTGAGTTCTTATAGCTTTGAAAAGTTGGCGAGTGGCAAAAGAAGAAATATGGCTCTGTCTCGCTAGTTTTACAAAAATTCATTCCAAAAACTGTGGAGAAAGACAGGAAAATGTCCTTAAATGCCTCTTGCCAGCCCAAATTATTCTGCATATTCTAAAAAACATATATATGCTGCTGTTGTTTCAAGACAGTGTTTTTAGGAAGGCCAGCACATGCTGATGAACTTGATCTGCTGTACATGCGCTGGACACAGGCTAGGCCAGATTAAAATCTGTGTGGAGAGGGGTGCCCAGGATGAGCATCAGACCAGAGAAATGCTGTGATCCATCCCCCAGTGTTCCACTTCTGGTTTCAGTTGCAGACCAGGGAGTTGGCTACAGATGTAATTTATCTGGACTGCTGTAGAGTCTTGGACATGGTTTCCCAGTGTGAATGGGAGATGGCTTCAGTGGGTGGATAAGGAATTGGTTGGGTGGTAGTGGCCAATGGCTCAGTGTCTTGACAGACATCAGTGACCGGTGGTATCCCTCAGGGGGACCATGCTTGGACCAGTGTGATTTAATATCTCATTGATGGCACAGAGGGATCAAGGCACCCCCAGCACGTTTGCAAGTGACACCAGCCTGAGGGTGCAGTGACACCCTGGAGGGATGGGGTCATCCAGAGGGACATGGACAAGATGGAGAAATGGATCCGTGGAAATCTCACGAGATTGAACAAGGCCAAGTGCTCGTGCTGCCCCTGGATCAGAGCAGCCACAGGATCAGTGCAGGCTGAGAATGAGAGGATTTTGTATAAATATGTATTTTTATTGATTCTGTCGGCTACTTTAGAAAACAAAACTGCTTCCTGGTAATGGCAGTGTGCCTTCACTCTCTTAAGTATCTTGTTTTAATTTATATTCTTCAGATGTTGTTCGAATCATGGTACATAGAAATCCAAAAAATTGGCTAGGCAAATTATGGGGCAGGCTGAAACTTGATTCTCACACCCTTCAATTTGCCACACAGGTCTATTGATACAAGAACAATTCCTCCAGAAAAGACAGAAAGCAAATCTAATTCCAAACCATTTCAGTAATCACTTCTTGTAGAGGCTTTAAGTAGGTATAGATCTCCAAAGAGGCAAGGCAGCTGTTAATTGCTATAATGCTGTTATTGTAGTAAGGCATCAGTCTGAAGACTGAGTTCTGAATTGTTAGAGTCTATACTAAAAGACATAGTGCACATACATAAATTCAGGTTCTGTGATGAGAAGGCTCTGAAGGAGTCCCTGGGCCAGGGGTCTCATGTGGCAAAGGTCCTGGGGACCTGGTCTGCTTTCTTCTTCTTCTTCCATAGTGTGTAGGATGCAGGAAGCAGGCTTGCAGGACTCCTGTCTCCCCAGTACAGGGGATTCTTATTTATAAATTGACCAATGAGTTAAAATCATGATTCTCAAACATTGTTGCTGCACCTATCAGAAGTTCACTTACAAAATGCAAAAGAGTGATGTTAATTTACGCTCATTTTCTATCTGTCCACCTATGTGAATCTTGCTTCATCTTAAAAATGCAAAAATTATTCCACACAACCACTCTATCTTCTTAATGTAAATAGGTTTATCTTATCTTCTCCTAAAATGCAAAAAATGTTCTTACTATGTTTTTGTTTTGTCTTGGAGACAGGACACAGAACTGGGCAGTAGGGATTCTCAGAGTTCCAAAGGATTTATATTTTTCTAATTTTTCTGTTTGTCTAAGTACCTTTTTCTAAGGTATTCAAAGCATTTCTTAAAACACCTAGAGTATGTCCTACCTACTTGCTCAAAATTACAAGTAGAAACTGTACTTATATCTCCACTCCATGTCCATGCAGTCCAATACATCCCAACTCCTCTAAAGATTTTAATTCCATGTCTGTATCCCTTTCTTCCTCTGTGGGGCTCAGAGAAACTCCTGCCTCTTTGCACTTCAATAACTTCCCAAACCTTTGCAGGCCAAGAGCCTCACGCCCCAGGACTACAGCCTGAGGTGGTCGGGGCTGCTGGTGACAGTGGGCGAGGTGCTGGAGCAGAGCGTGCTGCAGGCAAGCAGGACAGACTGGCACGCCGTGTTCACGGGCATGTCCCGCCGGCAGATGATCTACAGCGCAGCCAAGGCCCTGGCAGGGATGTACAAACAGCAGCTGCCACCCAGGACCGCGTGACAGCAGTGGCTCCCTCGCTCCGGGAGCGCCAGGCTGCATCCCGGACTCCGGGTGAAAGCCGCGCGCTCCTGTTCTCAGCAGCGCGGGTTTGTGACTCCTAAACTCCAGCTCCGCCTCTCGAGAAGCGAAGGCAATTTCCAGGAGTGGAAGTGAGTGGCTGCAGTTCCCAGTGTGTGATTTCCAGCATGATTCATAAAGCAAATGTGTATTTATGACTGGTGCAGGCTGCATTGCAGATTCTTTACTGGAATGTGCTGTGGTGTGACGCCTTACCAGGCATTTGCTGAGATAGTTAGTATTCTTTCTAAAGGGGATATTTGTTCAGCTATTTCTATTCTTTTAGTAATATAAACATGTTGACAGCATAACATGTATGTTACATATGCATTTCAATCCAGAGAGACTACCTTCTGTATTATATGTGGTTTTTGGGGCATGTGTTTAGGGGATACTTAACACCTCCTTGGGTTGGTGTCTGTATGTAGTTCTCAGGAGTGCAGCCAAGTAGTCTCTACAGCACATAACAGTGAGCTGCTGAAGAAGAGCACAAATCCATGCCCTGTTAGTTGAAGTAATTGCTAAATAATTCTGAATTCTCATTTTCTGTGCTGCATCTTTCTGCTTTTTATGTAACAGTAATTAAATTCAGAACCGCGGATGAAATTTCAAGTTGCTTTATTGGTTTTTAGATCAGGTACTGCACTCCCCACATGAAATCATCTCAGTAATTTCAATAACATGATTTACTCCAGTGCTTCCAACAGACTTAATCTGTTTATGTAATTATGTAATTTTTTTCTGTGTAATTACAGTTGTCAGTAATTTGATGATGGAAAACAGTGATGTGTGTATCACTTCTTTTGCTATTCTGGGTTTTCTGAATTCTAAGTCTAAAAACTTTCATGATGTTATGAGCTCACGGTTTCTCCTACAAGTTTTCAGTGGTGTCTGATCTTTTTTTGTGGCTATAAATACCCTCCATTCATGCTGACACATCTTAAATCTTTACTTAGAAATATGGAAGTAATTGTGAAGAAAATATTTTGGTAATAATACTTTTTTAAGAAACAAAGAATAAGGAAATACTTTTTGTTTGCCTTAAAGGAGCAGTTTTTCAGCTTATATTGCTCAGTCTTTACCTTTCTTAGATGCTTTCAAAGAACATTTTGTATACAATATACTGTGTTAAGCCAGCTCATATTTGTACCCAGTGAAAGCCTCTCTGTTTTCAAGTAATATATTGGGCCTTAATTGGCTTACTCTGTAAAGCAGTTGAATAAATGTTTTCCCTAGAGAATTGCATCTATTTTAAAGGCTCACTTTTTATTGCAGATGATGAACATCTCTATTGAAGTTGTTTTTGCATGGTCAGTTTGCAGATCTGCCTAAACAAGAAACAGAATCCAGCTCTCAGTTTTGAGGTCCCTCATTGAGACTGCTTCTTTCTTTGTTAAACCAGAAGTGTGATACAGGGAGTTTCCTTGGTCATTATGTAGTATATAAGGCATCTCTGCAATACTGTAATTTCAGCAGTTTGAATGCTGCTGTTTTATGCCCTGCTTGCAACATCCTTGCTTCAAAGGAGGAGGACAAGAAGTCATCAGTAGGTTTAGGTTCCTTAGCATGACTTAAAATTAAAACTGAAGAGGAATGACCCTTTTCTTTCTCCCCTTCCTGGCCCTGGCCTTCACTTTTTAGGAGGTGAAAGGAGTAGAGGAAAATTCTCTGGTAAAGTAAAAAGGTTTTTCTCTGGCTCAGTAAAGGTCTCATGAATTATTTTTGACAGCTCCCAGAAGAATTAAAGTGGTGTAGCTTTGCAGCTGCCAATTAGTTCTTTCCCTATGGGGAGCATTATTTGCTTGTGTATTGAAAAATAACATCCTCACATAAACACCATGAGCTCAGCTTCTTCCCTTAGAGGCCAAGGGAAGGAAAAATGTCTGGACTATGATCTGGGAGGCTAAAAAGCTGGAAATTGCTTCCTGAATGGAGGCTTTCCTCAGAGTTACATGGATGAATTCTGAACCATGTTATGGTGACAGTTCAGCTTTTTAGCCCCCCCAGGGTTGTGTTGTGGTCAATAAGAGAGGAAGCTCAGCAGGGGCATTAGACTTATGTACAGATCCATGCAGAAAAGCAGAGAGGCTTTGGACATGTAACTTTCGTTTCATGAAGACAACTCTCAGCTGCCACATCACAGCAGGGCGTGACTTGCAGGTGCAGCTACAGAAGCCATTTCTGCTAAATTTGCTCCAATATGAGTGTCAGGAGAAGTCAGGAAACCTGCTATGTATATAGTTATTTTTAAACTGTGTTTCACATCGAAACCAGCCAAGCTGTTTGAGTTTGCATTATGTTAAGGACTGTGAGGTCCTTAAACTGGTTCTTTAAAATGATGGAAAAAGTCCTTCACTTGTTTCTGCTTTTGTCAAGAAGGTACTGCTTTGTTCCTGGCCTCAGTTTTTTGTCAGAGCACTGCTCAGAACAGCATGGGTCTGTTAGAAAAAACATGGATGTAAAATTCCCCACACATTTCTGCTGAAATTAGTCTGCTAGCTTTCACCCAGCTGCCCCTCTCAAGATTTGCCCTCAATGTCTGTGAATAGATGGAGCCAGTGGGGTCTGATGGAACAGCAAATACAGCCTGGTGGAACATCTTGGTCCAAAATCAGGAACCAAACAGCCTCATACACTTCCAGTAACTACTCATACACTTTCCAGAGTGTTCTCCTTCAGCAAAAGGCTTTTAGAAATAATACCAATCAAATTTTTTTAGATCCCTGCTCAATTTGGGTAAGATAGTGAAGAGTGGCAGAAGAGGGCAAAGGAAAGAACAGAGTATGGAAGGATGTGAAAGCAATCAGGAGAGTTCCAAAGAAGCAGGAATGTCTGGTGAGTCCTGAATGCAGGAGGTGGTGGAGGGTAGCTGAGAAATCAGGAGTATGGGACAACTGGTATCTGATATCGTGTCAGTTTTGGCCAGGTTTAAAAGAGCACAAATACAAACATGCAACAAACCTTGCAGCAGAGGCATTTAGCACAGATAAGATTCTGTATCTTTGTTGAAAGAAGTTTACAGGCTGCTTTTGATGTTTAGCCCTCCAGGCAGGGTAGGGGAGGTTTTTCAGGGAATGTTTTTCAAGTGGGAGACTTCTGAAGGACTTCTGAAGGACCTGTGAAAATGAGAATTTTTGTAACAATTCTTAAGTATATTTGTAAAAGTATCCCCTTTTTGTAGAATAGTAAATAAACTTTGCAGATGAAAGGCATTATCACTGAATAGTGTTCACTCTGCAACACATAACTCTGTGTTTAGTTAGCAATTACATGTAATTTAACCAAGCAAATTTAAAAAAAGAAAATAAAAAAGCTTTTATTTATTTCCTACTGTTAGCAGGCACAGGAACAAGTAGTAAATTACAACATTCTGTATCCAGTGAAAAGTCATTAACAGACTTAAAAGCAAGAGTAAAGTAGCTTCAAACTTGATTAATTTTCTGATGTGGACTTCAACACTTAGGTCTCTCTAACCTGTCAAGGGCTCATCTTTTGACATCCTGAACCTTGGAGCCATTTGGCTTTGGCTTTATGGCTGTGTTCCATCCATAGTTACATAATTCAGGAAAAGCTACTCCTGTGAAACGAATGGTGAATGGATCTAGAGTTCTCAAATAAAAAAAGGAGCCAATTGGTTTGATTTATCATCTCATTGTACAGAATTCTCTTAAAGCTTTGGATACTCCAGCCAGCTGATTCTGCAAAGTGGCCAGACTATAGCCTGTTGTGCTGTTTTCAGATGGAACCCAGCTCACAGAAGTAATAGACCAATCAGAAAAGTCTACACCTCTGTAAGATACACATTTTAAAATCAAAAGCCCGGAAAAGAGGCTTCTCTTTTCCTTCCAGCTG
>VWZN01005573.1:1584-11931 GCA_013396955.1 Regulus satrapa | reverse complement strand
AATATCTAATATAAAACTACTCTTTCAATTTGAACTCATTCCGTCTTGTGCTGTCATTACATACCTTTCTGAATAATTCCTCTCCATCTTTTCTGTAAATTCCCTTCAGGGATTGGAAGATCACAGATTATTCCAAACGTTTCTCTTTTCTAGGCTGAACAGTACCAGTTCTCTCAGCCTTTCTTCACAGGAGAGGTGCATCATCCCTCTGATCATCTTTGTGTCCCTCCTCTGGACTCACTCCAACAGTTCCATGTTCTTCCTGTGCTGGGACCCCAGAGCTGGATGCAGGGTTCCAGGTGGGGTCTCACCAGAGCAGAACAGAGGGGCAGAATTGCCTCCCTCACCCTCCTGGCCAGGCTGGTTTTAAAAACAAATGTTAGCTTTGGAAATATGTATTTGGGATATTTTTTAAAATTTTATTGAAGTATTGGTAACAAGGAAGCTATGGCAGTTGCGTAACATATAGAGAGAAAAACCTTTGTTTTATTTAGCAAACAATGATACATAGGTTTCTTAGCACAAAACAGGTTTTTACTTATGCTATTGGATCAAGTTATGCTTCAACAGAAATTGAAATTAATTAGAAGCCTTAATATATCTTTAATAATCTGCTTTTATTTATATTATCTGCTTTAAGTCAAATATACATAGAGAAAAAAATCAGAACAATTTTTGCATCCTGAAACTGATTTTTCATACAAAACTTCCACAAATACTGAGAAAATGAGTTTAATAGACTAAAGTTCATCACTGGATTTCAAGATCTTAGAATAAGATGCCACTCATATTACACAGGAAAAATTCGGTTCTGCTTCTCTTTCTCCAAACTTCATCCAGTTTCCTCGATTTCCAGCAAACCAATCCCTGAAACCATTTTGGTATGTGCAAAGACATTTTTGCCGCAGTGTGTACACAGACATCAGAACGAGTTTGCCCTCCTGCACCAATATGGCTGGTCTTTTCAATACAGCTTTTCACAGGTTGTGTTTACTCATGTTCTGTTTCTGAAAATGCATAATAGAGGTAAATCACTTGACTAAATGCTATCAAATATAGTTATCTTCAATATTTATTCCATTATGAAATGATGTCTGTTGAATGTGTTTTCTATATTTACATTCATTATTTGCTTTTAAATTGCTAGGAAAAATTGCATTCAATTGGAGTTATAAAAAAGTATGACAGCCTGAGAATGTCAACAGAATTCTCCTCAGGCAGGGATATCTGTCTTTCTCTGCAGAAAGAGAAATTAGGCAGAGCAGCAGACCTCTATATGTCACAACCAGTAGACATGGTATCAAAAAACCCCCTGTACAGCNGGGTTTTTTGGTGTTTTTTTTTTTTTTTTTTTTTTTTTTTTTTTTTTTTTTTTTTTTTTTTTTTTTTTTTTTTTTTTTTTTTTTGTACCTTAGTTTTCCTCTGTATTTGTCATATACTGAAATTATTATGTAAATTTTGAAATCTTTCAAGTACCAGAATCAGAATATATGGAGTTGTTTAGAAATTCTTCTCTGGATTCATGTGTTTTCTTGTGGCCATTTTCCAGTGGTGTCTTTCCTCATTCCACTAGCACCACCTACATGTATCTTTCAGGATGTCTCAGTGCTTAGCCAAGATGTGAGGTGTTGCATTGTTGATTTGTGTCACTTTTAAGATACATAATGAGATCAGTATAAAGCAGGAATACTGAGCTTTAAAGCAAAACATGGACATGAGACAGAGGAAAATATAATGATTTAATCATATTTTTGTTCAAATCACTTTGCTGTAAAATTACTCTCTTTTTTTTAGTTTTTGCTATTACTTTAGCACGTAGTTATGAGTATTATCCATTTCTTATGTATGAATTGTATCCATTTCTTATGATGTATGAATTGTATCCATTCCTTATGTATAAGGAGACTGCAGCCTTGTTGCTGACATGTAAGAACTTGTCACTGCTGCACCTCCTTGCTGGGAGTGTAACCTGGCTGACATGTCCAAGCCTTGTCCAAACCTGGTGGGGATTTGTAGCCACTGCAGCTTACCTGTGAGCCTGGGGGCTGGTGAACGTGTTGGGGCTTACTCAGACTTGAACCCAAAACAGCAGGCGTGTCCCAGTCCCACCAGACTGCCTATAAAAGTGGCAGCAACCAGGGGTAGGACAAATGTGTGGGTAGAGTGCAGACTCCCCCCATCTCCAGCGCTGCTTGCTTGTCCCTTATCAACAAACTAATAAATTGCCTGATTGATCAACCAACTTAACTTTGTCAAGCATTTATAACAAAGAGAAGCACAGCTGCTTTCCACTTCCTAGTGACCTTGTAGGAACCATTAGCTAGCCACACAAGAGACAAAAGAGCATCTGAACAGCCTTAGGGTTTCCTGACACTAAAGGCTAAAAATAAATACACTTCTTTTTCCAAAATTCTGCATTTCCAGACTTGGAATGACTATGCATTTCAGGAAAAAAATCACCTTCAGCTACCGGATTGCTCTATATCCTGTGTTTCTTTAGCAACTCAGAAAAGGAGCTAGCTCCAGCAAAGTACAAGACTTGGGAGCATAAAGCTTACTGGATTTTCTGCAAAGGATCTAGCTTCATGCCTACCACACCAAGCCTGGGTATGAACCATGTGTTTCCTCATGCAGAAATGGAAAGGTAACCCAACCATACAAATTTTGCCAGGTTTGTCTCTTTGCAAGGTAGTCACAGAAAAATCAAAGCAGAACATAATGCCTTGCAGTTATGATGTACATCCCAAGAGGCAAGATCAAGTTCACTGGGTGCTCTAGGCCTGTGCCACACCATTACTTTGCTTCTTTTAAATGTCCTGAGAGATGATAGACTAGTAAAAATAAACTTCCTCTAAAGGTCTTAAACTCCAGAATGCCCAGAAAGTGTGAGGCATATTAAGTGTGGAAAAGCCAGACTAGTACTGCTGTCTGCACTACATTAAGGACATCCTAGAGCCCTTGATAACGAGCCATGTAGCACAAAGCCTTCTTCCTCAAGGCAGTCAGTGTGCAACCTTCAGCTCACACTTAATTCATCACCATCTTGGGGACATCCAGCATTTAACACTGGTCTGAAAACAAGACAAGCCTCAAATACAAAAGTCAGTGTGTCAGAATAATCTATGAGCATGTTGCTACAAAAGACAATACTTCATTCAGATCTGCCTAATATTTAGAATATCAGTATCTCTTCAAAGCCACTGACATGCAGTGTCATGCAGGTAATGTTCAAACCTTCAGAACAAGAAAACACATTGGCAGGACCTAAGGAAACAGGAAACCACACCATACCCTGGCAACAGAAATTAGTCAAAACCAGGTTTGCTCTTGTGCTTCTGTTCAAAGATAATTTGTGAACAGATACATATATGAATACACACACAGGTAAATACAGGTTCAGAAAGACATACAGGCTTATCTGAGAGGAAAGACAAAGGTGAAAGTATAAAGAGAAGAGGAAGGGAGGGACAGAAAAGAGGGAGGGAGAATGAGAGTGATAGACACACATGAAGTTACACAAGCACAACACACCACACATAGATTGCTTTTTCTTCATAGGAGACTTCAACTGACAGGGTCCTAATGTTTGAGAGAATTGCTTTGAGTCTTCCTTTGCAATTGTCCCAAACTCCAAGTACACAGGAATTTCTCTTCTCAAGGAAGTTAGGAAAGGAGACAAAGTGCGACATTACCCTTAGAGAGCCAAAATACCTCTCTCATAATGTAAATGAAGACAATTCAGCAGACATTCAGACAAATACTGCTGTTCTTACTCCAATGCTGGAGACTGATAGATCAAATTATATGGAAATCTCTTCTGGGCAACTCTGAATTCTCCAAGACTGCATCCTAAAAGAGAGAAAGCAAAACACGAACATGCTGAAATAAAAACTCTGTTTTGATTTGGTAAGAGTCAGAGGTTATCTGGAACAGTGACTTTCCCCAAATAGAAATTCTGGTTCAGTTCCATTACTGAGAAGTTATCTAGCAGATTCAAAGCATCACAGAAATCCATACATAGCAAGTGTAATGATTTTTTGTGAAAGAAACACCAGCTTCTTACAGTATGGCTCATACACATGGCACCAGAGATTGACTTCATGGTTTAGAAGATAGAATGAAGAATCTTAAGGCGATTTCTTACTGCAAGCAAAACCTTAAATCCAGCAATTATGAATGAGTGCTTTCNAAAAAAAAAAAAAAAGAAAAACCACCCCATAATAACTTTGCACTTAAGTTATTTAAGTGATTTCTGTCACTTGACAGTAAGGATTGATTCTAGTGAAGTACTTTTGGAAATTTAGAAATAGGAAAGTAATTCTTTATTCTTTAATTTGAGACAAGGACACATCCAATTTTTACTTTCAAATCCTGAAATAACATTTTTAAAAGGGACCTTGGAAGATTAAATTCCTTGCAGTTTACATTTAATATATATCCCAGCGCTGACAGAGGCTTTGCTCTTCACACTGGCTCACACTTATGTAAAGTGGAAATTTCCAAGGTCTTCCAGTGCTCTGTAAAATTCAATGCTAATTAATGTTTTTTAAAGTTTAGTAGGTTTTCTGTTTTTCAATTTCAGCTTTAAAAACACATGAAAATTTTCTGTGTTGACAAATCTAATCTGACACAAGGTCACAACTCTTCTGAAGGCATTAATAATGATCTGGAAGCCCCATATATTTTATTTATTATGCAGTCTGATGAAGATATTTTAACATTTCTCGTAAGTTAAAATGCATGAGCTCTTAAAATTATGACATATCAATAAGCACTGTAAGAGGGTGATGATACTACACAATATACTCAAGGCTTTTTCTATCAAGGAAGGTGAAAAAAACCAGTTAAATAGTTCAGAAAACACTATTTTTTTATCAACTCTCTTTCAAAAAGAAGAAAAAAATATGTTGACTCTTACACAGGGTTCCAAGCAACATCAAAATATTCTGGCTTGCTTAAGCAGGCCAAATTTTTTTCTGTCTGAGCCAGATCTATTTGCTCTATTTTTTTTGTATGAGTATGGCAATTCTTCAGACCTTTAGTTTGTTTGTTACTCTGCCCTGTCTTTCTTACATAGTCTGATTTGAGTTCTCCACCTGAATTATGGATACCTTATTCTGAGAAAAGGGCATTATTTATCTTGGGAACCTGTATTTGCAGAATTACAGAATGGGGTGTTTAAGGAGCATTGCACAGAGAGGAAGGAGTCTAACAGTACGAGTTCTCTGTTCAAATAAAATCCAAATATTTAATCAATTCTAAAATGAAATTATGAGAATCTTCTTTTTAAGCAAAATTTTTTTTTTTTATCATTTGCTATAGAATATATATAGTTATCATTTGCTGTAGCATATTTCACGACATTGACATTTTCCATAGGTTTGCCGTTTACAGAAAAACATAGCCTGGTAGAAATTTCTAGCACTTTCCAGTACTCTCCCTTTGCTTAATGCAGGGTAAACTAGATAAGCTTGCTAAGGGAATTCTCCAGCAAAAGTTTAGATATCTTCAAGAATCTCCCCAGCTCTCTTGTGGGCTGCACAGCAGCCAAGGGAGAGTAGTTTTTCCACATGTCAAATGAGGATTTCCTGTATATTTATGGCCATCATCTTTATTTTCTCATAATCCAGAAAAAGTGTACCTCGTTGTGATTTCTGGGCCAAGATTTGGCCTTGAGATTGTTAGGAGAACATCAGGAAAAAATTCTCATAAACATTCACTGAATAGATAAACAGACACCTGCAATGGACCTTGTTTACCAATGGGTTGTTCCCTCCTGCACCAATCCATGTCTATCACATCAGACCTATTTATAAATATTCCTCCATGATTTTTCACTATGCTATTCTGTGGGGTCTGCCTGCCTGCGTCCTTGCTACACTCTGCTTTTGCAATAACTCTTAATTACAGCATCATCTTATTACCTTTATTACCTTCTGGTTCAAGGAATCCAGTGTCACTCTATCAACCCTGCTGCGACACCCCGTCTTCTCTCTATTTTTCCTGTGAGAATGGATCACAACCCATCACACACCACCCTAGAAAAAGTGGAAACGTGCAAACATGAATGTAAACTGTGTGCACAACACACTCAAAACTGCCTGACATGGCTTGAGCCCCAGCTGGTAATGTTGAAGAGAAGGATGACCTTCAGATAGACCAAACCATAACCAGGAGATTACCAAGCAGCTTTTGAATACAGGGTGAGTCAAATAGAAAAACAGAAAAGGAGCATGGGACTATGGTAATGGGGAGCACACGTGGAGAGGAGCCGTGAGGTTGGAGCAGCAGTCAGGCCAATTTGACACTTTAAGAAGCAGGACTGCTCATGCTCTATCACACCCTCCATCACAGACAAAGACATCTCCACAGCCTGTAATGTCTCCCTCCCCACCACCAGCAGCTGTACTCCAGCTGGCTGTAGCTAAAGGGCCTGCAATCCCAGCCCTAGGTATGCACAAGGACTGCATTACACCTTTACCACAACAGGATATGCGGACTTTACTGAGCAGCCTAAGCACTTCTGAACATTGAATGTCTGTATCTCCGATGGCACGGAGGAGAACTGTGGTAAGAGAATCACATTGCCAGGAAAGAGAAATGCATGAAACTTACATGCTCAAAATGCAGGAGGGAACTGCTCATAACTGTGTGAATGTGAAGGGGGTGAGGGCTTTTGGAGGTTCTTGTTTTGGAGGTTGGAAAGTGGTTATACACATTTAGTAGTTTATATGTTGTAATGATGATAACAGTATCATAAATTCACAGGATGGCTGAAGCTGAAATGGATCTCAGGAAGTTATCTGGTACTACTCCCTCTCCTCAAGCAGGGCCAGGAAGAGTCAATTTCCCAGGACCATGCCAAGTGGCTTTTGAAGACTTCCAAGGAGGCATGATGCACAGTATCTGTGTGATCTGTGCCAATGCTTTATCATTCCTACAGTGAAAAATTATTTCCTGTTATTCAGGAGGAAGCTCCTGTGGTTCATTTAGTACCCATTGCCCCTCACTGGCCAACACTGAAAAGAGCTTGGCTTCACTTCTTTTGAACCTCCCTTCTGGTCACTGCATGCATTGGTAAGATTCCCTCCTGAACCATCCCTTTTTGCAGCTCAACTCAGCTTTCTGAATCTTTCCTCTCATGAGAAATGCCCCAGTCCCTTAATGCCATAGTGGTGCTTTGCTGGACCCCCCAAATATGTCCGTGTCTCTCTTGTACTGGTGATACCACAACTGGAACCAAATCCCAGCAATGGTGGTGCCCTGAAAAGTATTAAGCCAGCTTTCACAGTGCTTCCAGGATTCATGGATTTATCCTTGTGCAGTTTGCATAATTATTCCCTGACCTGATCAACTTTTCACACATTCTTTCAGATTTTGCCTGGTTTCTGGGCCCTGGGATTCCTGAAGGCCAATCTTGCCACTAAAGTCTGAGGCAAACAGGGCATTAAGTACTCATGTTTTGCAATGTCCAGTCTCAAGAGAACTCCCACTTCATTCAGCACTGGGCTCACATTTTTACTGGTGTTCCTTGTATTACTATATGCTTATAAAAGCCTTTACAAGAAGCTGAGTCTGTATCCTAAATGTATCCTTTCTTTATTAATCATGTACACTTAATAAATCAATAAACCACTTGGATTTTCTTTGATTAAAATTAAGACAGCTAGCCAGTTTTCCATTGAGATGTATGTCCAGATAGATGTAGAAGTAATACAAGCTCACTTTTACATCCTCATTCATAGGCTAATCAATAACTTTTCTTTTTCTTCAGACACATCTTGCAGTGGAAATTATCCCTTTTTTCTGTTTGCCAGATAGAACTTATTAATTAATCTCTTCTCCTACACCTGGAAATTCATGTTACCAATTCTCGGTATGATGTGCATGCAATTTTAATTCCTGGGAATATGCAACTGCTGTAAAAGTGTAGAGGAATCCTGAGTAATTCAGTATCTGCTCATTATTTTTGCCACTTTGTAGAAAGTTGTGCACTTAGTGTGGCTCCTCTCAAAGAGGCAATTTTATTCTTCATAAGGTTTTTTCTTCTTGAGGGTTTTAAGAGCATTTTACTCTGTCAATATGATGCTTATGGCAGACATTTCCAACAAATGGGAAGAAGCACAAAAGAAGCACACAAAGGCCAAACAGATTATAAAGAAGACATTTTAACTTTTTAATGCCTTGTCCTAAGTTTATTCCTGTATAATCATTAGACAGGCTTCGATCCCTCCTCCAGGAAGCAGGAATGTTAGGAATCACAAAGCTTTATCTGTTAGCTTTCTGCCAGTCCATGACAACTAACCCTTCATATTTTCAAGTCCTTACGAAGTTTTAACTTTGTGGTGACAGACATGGGATGCACACAGCATTCCATACAATTCAACTTTTCCTTCTTTTTGTTTTTAAAGTTGCTTTATTAGTGAGCTCACAGCATCCTCATAACCACCCTTCTTCCCCAGCTGCAGCTGTTTGCTGGTTAATCTTGGAAGGACCTCTGAGGACACATGATTTAAGAAAAACAATCAAAACAATCCTTCTCTAAGTCAGCTGATTTAACTCACAGACATTTTGTGACCATCCTTTAGAGAGCTGTCTGAAAGGAAACCATGGTGACCTCAGGAAAGGAATGGTTTCAAAGTGTTGTACCTTCTTCTGCTTTATATGCTTTATATTTTCTATATGACTTTGTAATGTTCTTGTGAAGACAGAGAACCAGAAGTTGAGTCATGGAAGTTCCTACAGAAACTGTTCATAAGTGCTGACTGTTTCTCCCTAAATATAACTCAAACATGCAGTACTGTACAAGAAGTCCTGTAAACCACTAAGTTCAGGAGTAAAGTCAACATTAAAGGACCAGCTTTGATGCAAAGAAGATGGTAAGAACTTTGAAATCCAGGTCTTTATTTTAGACTCAGTACCTCTGATAAGTCAATTTATGCTTCTTTGTTTATTTCAGCTTTTCTCTGTCTAACAAAATATTAAAAAATTAAATGCTTTTCAGAGCTATCCAAAGAATCAAAAATAGGCACAGTTTTCCTGCTTCTGATTTCATGGGGTTTTTTTTCCCAAAACATCAGTGACTCTTGTCACTGGTAAAACAATAGTATTTAATCAATTCATGCCAGAAGAAAGGAATATTTCATTGCATATTGGAATTAGGGAAATTAGGCTGGAAACCATTCCTTGTGAAAGATACTCTTAGAGACCTTCAGCAAAAATGTGGAAAACTACACAAAAATTAGAAAGTGAAGGGAACTGAAACCACTGAAGCATCACATACCACCATAATGAAACAAAAAATATTAATTGTTCTTAATTAAGTGGCCATTATTCTTAATCCAGTGATAAAGAATTCAAATCAATAAAGATTTTCCTGGAATAGAGTGATGTTACTGACATCACAGCTATTAGATTAAATCTGATGCAGCACTACAAGGGCAGAAGTAAGCAGGAAATAATATTTTTGAAAAATATGGAAATAGAAAATATGCCAGTATTTGCCCTGGCACAAGACAGACTGGGATAGTGATCTAGATGGAACAAGCCCATGCAGTCATTCCATATCAACCACAAGCAATGTAGGTAAAAGAAATTTCTTAAAAAGCAACTATATGAAAATGTCAAAAATCTTCAGACCAGGCATTACCCAGGAACATGAGTCTTTCACTGTGAATGGTACACTCTCAAAAACTGCTCTCTGAAAGATAGAATCGGAAACATCAGAGAAATGAGCAAAGTTCAAAGGAGCAGGAAATGTGTCTCTCCCATTGCCTAAATCCACTGTCAAGTGTTTAATGAGAAATATCCTTGAAATTATTTTTATTCCTGAAAGAGGTCTTGATCTATTAAAATCCAAAAGGAAAATATTCTTCCATTTTAATTAAGCCAATTTTCTTTCACACTTCCTCTCAAATGACTCAACACAGTTTGAGCCTAAGCAGACTTCTCTGATGCTGTCCCTTAGATCATCTAAGCCACTAGCTGGACAAGACAAAAAGGGCAAAAGCTCCACGTGAGGATGGCTGGTGTGTCCTGCTTGCCTTTGCAACAGTTGCACCTATGTGTACCACTAGAACACACTTGCCTAATACATACATATGCTCTGTCTTCCAAGGACAAAAGGGCTACAGGCAAATGCAGACACAAGTCATGGAAAGTTTACAGCTGAACTGCAGAGAGTCAACAGCAATCTGGGTCTCTGATATAGAATGAGAAGTGTCTGCCTATGCCTAGTTATAGCCAAGGAGAACATATTCTTATCATGTGGTTCATGCAGGGATCCAATTCAGAAGTAGAAAGGATATAAAAATCCTATGCAAAATCTTGAGTTTCCTCACAAAAAAA